>JAVQJG010228172.1:0-24331 GCA_036024015.1 Craterocephalus amniculus
GTCCCCTCTAACGACTGCTTTTCACAAGAGTAGCAGGCAAGGTTTTATTGGAAAAATAAGCCATTTATTTCTATCGAGGAAAAGGACATTAAAGCTGATAAAGTTGATTCCTAACAACAAAGGAATGATGAAATGGAAATGGAAGCGTCACTCAAGGGTCTCAAACCCAACCAGATCATTTTGTTCGAGTTCTGATGAGGTGGTACACGCGGCACTAATGGCAGACATAAAGGCCATGTCCCATCAAGTAAAGGCAACACAGGAACGTGTGGACTTGCTGCTTTTTTTTCATGGTGGTCTGAAGGTAAACTGAAACATGACCATAAAGAATATTGAATTATTGTGCATTTATTCAGAGCCGTTTCCTCTCAAAGTTATGTTTGCTTTGCTTTTAGAATGATGGACGGGGGTAACCTGCCCAACTTTTCATTAAATCTGATTGAGACAGTCAACCAAATCTTCTACATGGATGACTTTCTAAAGAGCCTGCCCTTTATGGAGATAGCAGTGTCCATGGCTGAGGACCTCATAGCCATTTGTAACGGACGAGGGGTCGACTCTAACTCAATGGACCAGCAAAAGCTGAGATGTGCTTCAAAGTCTCCCAGGGAAGCAAAGCTCCCAGACCCTGTGTGAGCCGGACTGGGTGAGAGATAAGCTGCCTGTGGTTTCAAGTTGACATTGAACCAGAGGTTTCAAGCCATTGCTGCAACAACAATAAAAGTGGAGTGGAGGGTTTTTCTTTAATAGGAATGTTGTTTAATGGAAACTCCAGCCATGTTCCTGTGTTGTAATGCAGCTATAGAAATGATAATGCTCTGGACTGAACCCACTAAAAAAGAAAAATACAGCATGAAAGAGATTTTCCAGAACAAACATAGAGCTTTGTAAAAGCAAAACAAAGTTGAGCCTAACTCTCCTCCACTCAGCTCTGCCCATACGGGTACTAAATTGCCTCTCAGCTGAGGGAACTGGTAAAAACGGCGGTTTCATTGTTTTCCCACTTTCTTTCACAGACAAACGAGTGCCCACACTTATTTCAAAGGTCCACTCCTTCCCATACCATCGTAAATCTGTTTACAAAGATTAAATCGAAAAGCAGCAGAGAAATCAAAGAGACGTCCCATCGTGTAAAATTATTCAACACTGGAAAAGTATGATTACGCTAAGTCAGACTCTGAGAGCCATCTGAGAACTTCTCCCAATATTACATCTGCTGTTTCTCAGCAGGCAGGCCGCAGCCGCATTATGCAAATAAACAGCCCCGTCTGTGGCTCCAATCCACATGCTACAGTGGAAACATCATCATCTCTCTCTGTCCTCTTTCGCTCTGTCTCATTCCCCTTCCCTCTGATCCAGCTGCTCATTTGGCAATGGAGCAAAGAAATAAATGAAGTGCTGCAGCGGAAAGAAACTTCACTGTGAGAGGGATAGTGGGCAGCAGGAGTGAAATAAGGATTTGATGAGACGGTTTAGTTAATAGAGCATCTTTTTAGACTGAAAGCATCAGTGCAAAACCTGGTTTGAGGCTACTACAGGATATATTTTTTTAATCACCATTTTACGTAAAATGTGAGAAAATAATTTTGTTCATTTTACAGGATAAATGTGCAACTGAAAAAACATGGCTATGCCTGAAATAATATACATTAATCATAAGGTACACCAACAACAATAAAATAACACATCAATATAACTCCAGCAACAAGTGAAATACTGAGGTGAAACTTCAGCATCAATCCACATTTAAAAAGAAACAAAAGAATAATTTATAACAGATACTGAGCCCAAACACGTTTGCAGTATTTGTCACAGGAGTTGGTGTGAACCTATTGTTCATGCGTTGTCGTGGTAACACAATGAGAGCAATGAGGCTTTCAGGAAGTGATGTGAAAACACAATTCCAGCGAGTCAAGAGAGGTGTAAACTCCTGTTAGTTCACTAAAAAACACATCAACCATCACACGGTTCTCCATTATGCGGTGCACCTGCTGGGATTTCTGACAGTTTGTTTTAACCCCGGAGCAGCGCGGATGGAGAGTTTATACGAAGCCAGACAGGCTGGCCCCACAATTCCAATGTGCCAATAAAGGGACGGACATTCGATCAATTTGTCTGAATCAATCATCAGAAAAATTTATTTTTGATTAACCATTCATATTTTTTATATCAAAATTTAGTAGTCTATTGAAGGACTATATTAGAGCTGAGCATATCGAGATTCTGTCATACAATATATAGAATCAGGAAATGTTGTTTATATCGAGTTAGTTTTTTTCGAGTTAAAAATATCTCTTTTTCAGCGTTTTGCACCACTGTATCCTTGTTGTGGTCATTGAAAAGTATTTTTCACTATTTTAATACACAAATACTTTAATTTCAGTCAAGTGTTTTAATGCATATGTGCTTCTGATCCTAAATAAAAGTGCATTTGACACTCAAGGCCATAAATTTTGAACCATCTCTTTGTTTACTTGACCAAAAAAGTTATATTGAGATACATATCGTATATCGTGATTAAGGAATAAATTATCGAGATGTGAACACTGGTTCATGTCGCACAGCCCTATGCTATATTAAAATATAGCAAAAACCAGACAAGACACAGCATGTCTCCTCATTGAGATCTTAATTACCAGATTCACCACTCTTGTGGCAGCTTAACGGGATTCATTCACTGGTTACTCTGGAAAATATGCACTAACATACAGCTTCAACACCAGTCTAAAGATGCATTTGTTAACTGATTTAAAAAATGATGTCATCAATGAAATTCTTACCCATCGATTAATCAACCATCGATTAAATGTGCCCGATCAAACTGCTGAAGATCCTTTAACCTTTTGATGCATGAATTATTAAGAAACAGGGCCACATGTTTTTTGCATTCAGTAACTTACTTTCAGAAACAATGATGCTTTTTTATTTCCTAATCACATTTTACTTTTTATTTTTTTATGTATTTTGCTAGTTTATTCAAGGTGATTAATTAAATATGCTTTCCATATTTCTATTATATAAATATTCTATAAAAATATGGTTTTATCATTTTTCTTTTCCTGTTTATCACAAAAGAAAGTTTGGTTATTAGGGTCCAATGTATGAATTTACATATATACTGTATATATTCATTCTGCACTAAGTGACAGTGTATTGCATGACTTACTTGTGTCTCCTGAAGTGGAATAATTACAAATTTTCCATTCTCCACCCATGAATATATTAGAAAACCACTGTCATATAGGTGTCCGCTGTAGTGGACATTATCCGTGAAAGGGTTAAAACAGTATTGTCCCCTGAGGGTTAAGAATTACATTTTATGCCTTTTAACACTGGATGACAGAAGAGACATACAAGAGACAAGGCTGCAAAAGAACAAATATCACCCACAAAGGACACTTTCCACACATACACATGCTCTTCCCTGAACTCATCTTCTCGGCAGCTCGGGAATGGCCTGGTTTGTTACCATGACAACAAATCCCAACATGAAACAGCGACCAGAAGAATAAATATGTGGCAGTCGCTGCTGCTGAACTGTCGGGACCGACGAGGTGGGGATAATGAGTGAACCTGGGGAAAGCAATGTGAAACAACTTATTTGCTCCTCACAGCTTCATTTCACTGAGCGTCATGAGAGGCGCAAGAATGATGATCTGCTGAAGTGTAACCTGATTATTGTCAGTTCCCGCAAACAGGAACACAAATTCCTCGCAACTGAGCAGAGAAAAATGACTCACAAGACCGATCTGAACACCTGAAGAATGATACAACAGACCACGGCAAAGATACAGGTACTGTAATAAGAAGCTATAGGCAGGACAAAATGGGGCATTTGAACAGATTTTGAAAATAAATTAAGAAATAAACCTTTATTCAAAGAATTAAGCAGCAGTAATACGAAGCAAACTGACCCAGAAAAAAACATTGAAAGTTACACATTTGCTGTATTTTTATTGTAAACCCGCAGAAACAGATGCAGCTGGACAATGTGCCAATCATATCTGAACTTGGTGCTTCAGGTTGTTTTATATTTAAAAGCTTAATTATCATCCAAGCATCTATTAGGCAATAGCAATAAATTCCTTATTCTAAGATCATCTGTACTGTTTCAAAATGCAAAAGCTGCAGAAGCAGCCAGAGGTTTCTGATCAAATGCATTTGAAGAACTGATCGTCAGAAAATGTGATCATCTCTGAAAAACCAGAAGTGATGACAGTTTGATGATTCAGAGCATGGTGTGTGTTAACACAATGCAGAGGATAAAACAAATCTTGGAAAAGACATAAAGCCATTTCCAAACAATCTGGACTCATAATGAGAAAGACTATTCACAAGTAAACACTGAAACTGTAGTGCATTTTAGCTAGAATATATGAAAAATGTACCATTGGTCCTTTTAGATAGTGGAGTTCTGTGGTAGTGCAAATAGAAATGATACAAGTATGGCTTGTCACAAAAGTCTGTTCTTCTCCATAATACACATCACCACATGTGATGGAAACAAGACCAGAGCTGCACAAATACCTCACACATCAATTTGGGATAGTTCTCCAGCTCAGGGCACCTTGCAGTCATGGAGTCAACCAAGACCTTCTATGTATATTAAGCATAGTAGAGTCAAAGCACATCTAGCCAATCTGCCTGACAATTAAAGCCTGACTGAAACTGGATTATGCAACAAAATAAACATGACAATGGTATAAAGAAGAATTAGCATCATTAGATATTTCAAATCATATCTCATTAACTAAATATTTTCTTTTCATGTAAGAAAAATATGAGAAAAATAGTTATACTGTATATGCACACACACATACACAAGAAAGCTCTTTACATTGGTGGTCTTTGCATCATTTCCATTCCATCATTCCATCATTTCCAAGTGTCCAGGCAGCCACATGTATGATTTAAATATGAGGGTAGAATTATGAGAAGCTTAACCCAAAAGACACCAAATATGATTATCCATGCCTAATTTACCATAATAGAAACTGTGACCTTTTTTAGATTGACTGGATCAACCAAAACAACCCTGCTAGCTGTAATTAAGCGCCCTGATAGAATTACCAACCTCTTGCCTGGAGTCATTTCACAGATAAAACAGCAGATTTTCATAGCAGATGGTCAAACGATGCCTCCGCATCATCAGTGAAATGGCTCACCAAAACAGTGAGACACTAACTGTTTCAATCCAACACTCAAGTCTGACAATAACAGTCCTCAAATGCCAGTGGGCCATGAGGGAGGCCCAGAATCTAACACAGCCAAATAAGTTTCAGATGTATTCATTCTGCTCTTTGCTTTGTGTTTTTATTACATTTTTGTTTGATTATTTATTTTTAAATAATGACATTTCCAAATATCTTCCGTGAAAAAATTTGATCTGTCGGTCCATGGCGAAAGAAGAGACACCATCAGAGCAGTGGGCGGTCCAATCTCAAGCCTAAGGCCGAGTTAATGGTTCTGCAGCAGAGATGCTTTTCTCATTCAAGTTGGACAGTCATTTCTTCTATTTCCATTTTCTAAATTTTATGACTTTCTTTTTATTCTGCTGCACTAAAAACATTTTTCATTGTTGGTTTACGTCTTAAACACATTATAAACACATATTTCTTTAAATCTTAGACAAATCCAGAATAGCGGTGGGCGATATGAACCAATTTTCATATCTCAATCATTTTTTCCTTATATACACAATATACGATGTTTATCTCTATATAAATTTTTCGTCAAGTAAACTAAGAGACGGTTCAAATTCACGGCCATGAGTACTACATGCAAGGATCAGAAGCACATGTGCATTAAGATATTTGACTGAAATTAAAGTATATCTGTATTAAAATAATTAAAAATACTTTTCAATGACCATAACAAAGATACAGTTGTGCAAAATGCTAAAAAGGGAGATATGTTTAACTCAAAACAAGCTAACTCTATATACATGATATTCCCTTATTCTATATCTTGTGTGACAAAGTCTCAAAATATCTGAAAATCCCAATATAGTGCCCAGCTTTAATCCAGAATCAAATAAATAGTCCACTTATTAACTGATCATAGAAACACTTCTTAGTAGCAGCCTGTTCTGAAGAATATACAGGCCGTTATGGCAATCTAATGACATAAATTGTGTTCACATTTTACTGAACATGACCAGTAGACGGCTCTCTGCAGTGCACGCCACAACAAAAGCAAGTTTACTAAATGCTCTCCATCCAAAGCCAACACTGCGTGACAAGAAACTTCTCAAAAGTAAGGTAGTTTCAGTCCACTTGCTACTTTCAACTCTAAAACAGCAGCCCTAAAGAGATACTGTGTCATAAACGAGAGATGTCAACCTGGATTAGGGTTCAGGTGCACAGCTTCTGTGTAAACGCCTGCTTAGGTTAAGCTTTGTGATGAAGATGCCTCCTACTGCATCTCCCCCTGCACACTTGTGAATTTGTGTGCTCATACTACAGTAGATGGACCATTAGACATGAGCTGCTGCCGTCTGCATGCAGCTTCCCATGCTTCATTAAGCGAACCAACAATTCTACAAAATTGCATTCTTAAAGTGGATTTGCCCCTTTTTTACTCCTTTTCCAACAAAAAGAAAATGCTAAATTGATTAATGACAGGGGTTTGCGTGCTGATATAGTTCATTTAACTGTAAAGAGCTGTAAGAGGAGGCTGGGGAAAGCCCAGTATGGCGGGTGACAGGATGTTGCTGGTTCGTAGAAATGTGCATGATAACAAAAGGGGGGTAGGGGGCAGTGCATGCGATCATATCTCCACCATACCAACAACTCGGTAAAATCCTGGATTCTGCAGGACGGCTGGATATATGTGCACATAACTGATGGATAGAAAGGCAAATGTGGATTCTAAGCTGAAGTGAACAATACATCCCAGAAAGGAAGCATGCAGATAGTGCACCTACCTTATGTTGTGAGGCGGATACTTCTATCTGTGCTTCTTCGCTGTTGGAGCACCACAGATTTTGTTCGCATCAAGCGAGAAAAACATTACCAGAAAATAACTCAGGTTATGCGATCAAGAGTAGAAATGTTGTATCAAATGTATCAAAACAATAAAAGCAAGAGGTTCAAGCCCAGATCGACTCTGCCCAGGATAACTATATTGTTTTTGGGTCCAATCGCTGGTTATTATGTCTCCTCATCATCAAGGGAAACGCTTCATGTTGTATAGCGTCACGCTAACCATGCGTCTAACGTAACTCATAACGATATTCTACCGCAAATCGGAGAGGACGGATGTGCATGGCTTCTGATTTTCCATCATCCCGCCGTGTTTTGGTGAGGATGTAAAGAAAGCAGGGAAATGATGCTCTCAGGCTGAGGCAGCGAGCAGATCCCTTCGCTCTGATGGTGCCTACGGAAGCCTGCGTGGTTTTACTTTTCCTTCGCTTTCTAGTTAGCCCATCTGTTTGGACGGGCTGAGCTGGCGTTATATTAACCTACTTTTGTCAGCTTGATGGAGGGAATAAAAGACCAGTTTAAAAATTAATATGAAAATGAAATAAATTATGTTTCCCACAGAGACGATCAACAGTGTCTTGAGTTTCTTTTTAATGACCGTTGCATCATTTTCATCTTCACGTGCCTACATTTGTTGAAGTTTAACATGAAAGCATGTTGACTGCTTTATATTTCACTTTATGCACATAACAATGCAATAATGCAATATTGTAGAGTCATTATAAATGTGCATATTTATGCATCTTATGTAGAGTGGTTATGAAACTATGTTTATGACAAAAGGCAACAGAAATGCACATTTGTTGGACTTCACAGCTATCCAGATGTGAACCTAACTCAAGGTTATTCTAACTGTGCCAATTTGGCATAGTGTTAGCTAATGATGTGGGAAACCCTTTACATTTTCTTAACACAAAATCTATCTGCAAATTGAGATGAGAATGAGAACAAAGTTATTTAGCAAAGCAAGGCAAGTTTATTTGTACAGCACATTTTAAATCAGCATTACAACAGTGTGCAGAGGTAATTTGAAATTAAAAACAAGAGAAGGAGCAAAAGAAAGGACATTAGACTGAAAACAGCATCAGTAACAGCAAGTTTAAAAATTCAAGCTTAAAAGAAACAGTGCAGCTTGAACTTTTAAATGAAAACTTTTCAAATGCAACAGAGAACATGTGAAACTTTACCCTGGATTAAAATATACTGCTTAGCTGATGACTAAAATAGCCTAAAAATTGACGCAAGTAATAATGAATTTAGAAAATATATGAAAATCACATTGTTTTTTTTTTTTATAGATTCAAAAGAAATATAAAAAAAAACAAGCAAAAAATATGAGAAATGAATATATATCACTCATAAGCTAATGGTTTGTTGAACACTCCTTGGAGGCGATCACTGCAATCAGGTGTTTTCTGTAACTGACAATCACACATCTGCACCTGTTTTGTATTTTGGCCCACTGCTCATTATCTAGGGCTCTCAGCGGTCCAGGACTATTTTGTGTTCTAATTTTTTTAAATTCTTTTTTTCAACTGAAATTTAGAAACAATTTCTTATTTCACTCAACTATAGTTTCACAAATTTTTATTTAGAATTAAATTTTTCTTATTCTTTTCATGGGAAATTCTCTTTCAGCTGGAAACAAGTTATTCAACTGCAGCAGATGCAATGAGTAGCTTCTCATTTCTTGCACTGTACAACCATGTCAAAAGACACATCCTGAAGAAATGTGGATGGGTAAAAAACCTGAATAATGGGACTTTTAAGTGTTTGGTAAAATCAAACTGTACAACATGAAGGGAACTCGAGGGATTGGGACTGAACAGCTGTGTCGCTATAAAAAATACTAATCAGTGAGGCTAAGCCTTCAGTTTGCTAGGGACCAAGAAGATTGGACTCTTGAGCAATAGAAGAAGGTCATGTGGTCTAATGAGTCCAGATTTGCCCTGTTGAGGGTGATGGAAGCATCAGCGTAAGGAGAGAGGCAGATGAGGTGATACACCTATCATGCATATGGCTACTGTACAAGCCTGTGGGGGTAGTTTATGATCTGGGGCTGCTGCGGTTGGTCAGGTCCAGGTCCAGCAACATTATATACCCAAAGAATGAGGTCAGCTGAATACCTGAACATACTAAAATGATCAGGTTATTCCATCAACAGATATATCTTTTCTGATAGTATGGGTATATTCTAAGATGACAATGCCAGGATTCATTGGGCTCAGATAATGGAAGTGATTCAGGGAGCATGAGACATCAGCATTACACATGGATTGGCCACCAAAGAATCCAGATCTGAAAATCTTTGAAGTGTGCTGGAGAAGGCTTTGCAGAGTGGTCGGTCTCTCCCATCTTGATGAAAAATGAATGCAACACAGGATGGAAATAAATCTTCTGACACAGTAGAAACTTATAGAAAAAAATAGCACAGCGAATGCATTTTGTAATCAAAGTGTATCCTACAGTATGTACTCAATTTAATAGTCTAGACTTACTTTAATAATCACAATCTAAAGCTCTGTGTTTTTGAGCTGATAGTTTTAAAAACAACTGTATCTTCAAAATTACAAAATCACAATTTTTCTAAGCAACTGCACACAAATATAGATACAACCAAATACAATTGACTTGTTAAAGGAAAAAAATATTTTTGTGTATTCAGTGCAGGTTTCACATGGATAGATGTTGGTCTTTTGCTCCATCTAGTGGAAGAACATAATTATTGCAGGCACATCAACCTTCAATGGCTCTCCGTTCATTGATAAATTGTCCAGTGACGGAAGTTAATACCTAAAGGCCAAACAAACCCACAACATTAAAAAAAAATAAATAAAATGAAGTCCAGATGTTAATTGAATATTTTATTTTCTCAATGACATTTATGAAGCCAGAAGGAAAATCTGGTTTTGCTTTCAATGTACACAATGTCAAAAACAATTACTTTTTTTTGGATCACCATCACATCAACATATAATGTACACACAGTACCATCAACAGTTACTATAAGTCTGAGGTTTGGTACAGGGTCCGGCTTACCAAAGGCCTCTTGAATTTCCACTTTAATTTGATTACCAGGACAAAGTCGCTGCTTTGTTGTAAGGCTCCGTCTCCATAGAGTAAAGACGATGCACCTCCCTGTTTCAATGTTTACACTCAAAGAATTAGAGGAGCAACGAGGAAGGATTTTAGACGATTAGCCGTGGTCTGTCACCTCTGTGGAATGATGCATCAAGATTATGTGTTACTACATGGATTCAAACACACATCCAACAGACTACTACTATGCTTAAGTATTTCAGCTTCTCCTCTCTGTGCCCGCATCTGTTTTATTCTCCTGGGGGCCGGAGGTCAGATTTACAGCTTAAAGTCATCTGAAACACCGAACAGAAAGCAGATGAAAAGAATGTCTACGTAAATGAGGATTATGAAGCATTTTGTTGTGATATTGCAACAGTTTAACAATGTCTACCTTTCCAGCTATACACACACACACACACACTTCAGCTTCAAACACAATTTCAAGGAATGTTACAAACTATTGGGTAAATTAAGCAATTAACATTTTGAAATCAAAAACAACCGTGTATTCAAAACAGGACGGATACAAAGTCAATTTATCTGCAGATTCATAGGTTTTTATGTAAAATGGGATATCAAAATTCTGTGTATGAAGTGGATTATGTAATGCAATGTGATGCAGCAGACCAGCTGAGATTGCTTAAAATCCAGGTCACTGGACCACCGTGTCCATACAATTTTTGCCCCCAGGGATCCACCTCAATGATGGAGACAGTGCAGACGTTAACAGTTACTGTAAGGTGTATGTGGGGAAAAAACATCTCTCTCTCATTAGCTATGAAGGTATAAGGTTGACGAAGGCAGTGGTTTTTAACATTTTAGTTCCATGCCGAAGCCATGTTTGTTTCATAAAAATAAACAAAAAAACAATGTGTTTAGAGGAAAAAGAGATTTAAAAGAATTGTTTTCGCCTCATCCTTGCAAACACATTTCTACTTTGCATTAGATGGATCCTTGTAGAAACTACAGAAGAGGATTGCAACTTATATTTAAAAAACAAACAAAAATAACTAAAGTCTACCAGGTAGCACTTACCGGCAGATGTGTTCAGGAGGTTTGTGAATATCAAATGTAGACATCTTAACATTTTGGAAAAACTGAATGGAGAGGTGGATGGGCATGGGAGGACAGCAGGATGAAGATCTGCTGTCAGATGGCATGCTCACCTGCCTTGTGATTATTATCAGATCAATACTTTCATTCAAAACTTGACAAAATTCTCCTGATGAACACTGTATGTGGGCTGATATGTGGATAAAGGACTGATTGCTAAACAGATAAGATAGAAAAACAAAAACTGACAGACCAGGCTACTAACACCACAAAGATCCTCATGCTTTACAAGAAAAAATAAACATGTCCAGCATACACACACACACACCATTTTCAAATACTCCCATGTGATTTTCAACTACCGCTCACCAAGAGGGGTCAAAAATATTGTAATAAAAATATGCCAACCCAGCTGCAAATTCAGCATCTTAACAGCTCAAGACAACAGGCTACTTCTACTGCTCATCCAGCTAAATATTCCCAGGTTTACTCATTTATATTCTCTGAAGAATAAAAGGGACACAAAATGCACTTTTCCGCTTTTCCAAAGTTTCTTATTAAGTATTCTTATTTTCTTCAAGACAACAGTGTGTGCATGACCCACTCTTGGATGAACGGTGGTTAAAAATAATACCAGGTGAATAGAGACATTTAAATAATTTACTATGTATTTACACAATAATCCATCTTATTTTTCCCGCAGTTTTTCTCTTTTCTCAGCATGTGAATGCATCTTCTAGTCACCCATCTTTACTTTTGATGTCTGAGGGAGAAAAACAGAATAAAAAAAAAAACAGGTTAGTACAGTATCTTATAATAGAAACACAGATTACACTTTGGTGATGTATTATCGTTAAAGAAGGGGTAAAGAAGAACCCAGCCTGAGGGATTTACCTGCAGAATGGCAACAATGACGCCAAACAGGCCAATTGCACTGCCAAAGATTTCCACAATTAAGATCTTTACAAAGAGGCTGGGGTTCTGGGCATCTGCCAAAGCTGCTCCGCTGCCCACAATCCCGACACAGATGCCGCAGAAAAGGTTGGAAAAGCCCACAGTCAGACCAGCTCCAAACATGGAGTAACCTAACAGCACAGGGAACAGAATAAGTCAGAGATAATTAAAAATAAGCAGCAGTGGAGCCGTCTGTACTAAAGTAATTTAAAAATAAAAATCCCCACTGATCCAGAGTTTGGGGTGCTAGGTGAGGTTTTAAGTTTAAACTGCCAATCTATTTGTGAACTGTTTCGTGTCTTTTTTTTCTTACCAGCTTGGTAATTTCTTGCTCCAATAGCCTCAGGGGTTGTCGCACTGAAGTTCTATAAGATAAAAGGAGGTTATATTTAGAAACAACCATCCATCCTCACTCTGCTGTCTAAATTAGTATTTTGCGTTTTTGGAGTCAATGCTTTGGTTGAATCTTTCCCTATGTAGGATTCCTTTCTTCATAGGAACACTTTTTTTTTAATTTCCCTTAATAACAATATTGCTGATTACCTCAGCCATGTTGCTGATGACAATCGCCATGATGATCCCATAAATGGCAACAGCTTCGCAGAAAATGATGCTTGAGGAAGAAATAGAAAATAAAAAAGTGTGACAAAAGCAGTGTAAAAGATTCTGACTCTTGCATTAAAATTGCACTCACTGGTAATATTGCCTACCTGACCAAATTTTTGGTTTTGATTCGGGGGGCCTTGACTCCTCCACCAATGATGCTAGAGCCAGTGATGTAGATCCCCCTGGAAAACAACCCAAAAGACAATTAGCTTTAAACATTTTTACTCTGAGACTCATAATAAGGATTAAGAAGACCCATAACTAAATAGCTGCAGATTGTTTACACCACAATCCAAGTTAAATGTGACTCATGGTTGGTCAGTAGCATTTAGACATAGCATCTACACACTCAAATCTTCTTTGATCCAGGTAGTTATAAATGCATCCAATAAACAGCTATTATGCAGAAAATTACATTTTTGCATGGTAATTTCTATTAGATTAGCTAAGTAACAGAAAAATAAATGACAAATGTGTGAATTGATTAACTCAACTTTTTCTATAAATCCCTCTGAAAACAGCCACAGCTGAAACAAAGTGCTGTACACAGTCAAAGAAACAGGAAAACGGTATGGATTAAAATAATTCTCTTAATCTAAATTAGGGGAAGACAAAAACAATGGGGAAAATAATCTCGTAGTCAGGTAATAATCCACTAAAATAAATTATAATAGATTTAGCTTCAACATGGATGCATTATTTTGAGACAAGCACCAAGTCATTAAGAGTTAAACAGCATTATAAGCAGCTTGGGGCTATAGCTAGCCTTTTCTTCTGCAGCTGTCCAGCTGATGTTCAGCTCTATGGCTGTTCACTTTACTGAAATAACATCTTCATTCATTCACTGAAGGTTCTCCACATTCTTTAAAACAATTTTCTCATTTCACAAATAAATAAAATCTTTCCATACCAAATTGTGTTTAAAAAAAATACAGCTAGAGTAAATGAGAAGAGTGTGCTGTACATGCTGGGATATGAATAGATCTGTCAAACTGTCAGAGAAAAGCTCTGGCTTAGCTTTTGCCAAGCAGGAAGAGAGAAGCAATAGTCAGGAAGAAATAGGCTCATATCCTCATGGCAAGATTAGGACTCTGGGGCATTTAGGCTCATCCAAGAGCTGCACCTGTACAGTCATTACTTACACTTACATGGGAAAAAAGTAGCAGCGGTCACTCTAGACAATATCTGGCAAATTCTAAATGGAAGGTTTAGAGCTGCCAGATCATGTATTACTGGAGAAGTTTGAACACAGCACTGCACCCAAGTGGAGATTAATTTAACTTGTATTAACCCAAGCTGAGCAAAGGCCAGGATTTGTTCTTCAGTTGCACAACAAAAGAACAAGAACGGGTTTGGAAGCTGAGGTCAGATCCTGCACTCCTTTTTTTTTTTTTTTAATTACATCTTATAAGGAAATTTACAACACTGGAGTTCACAAATTCAAAGTGAGAATTTGCCCAAAGTGACAATAGTTTAATTTTTCTAAACTACAGCAAATGGCAGTTACTTAGTATGAACTTTCATTTGTGTTCCCTGTTAGGTACTCACCAGGCAGCACCCACAACAGACAGAGAGATGGCCAAACCAATGCCCAGACTGGCCCACATGAAAGGGGAAGTCTCTGTCAGGAACCTGTAAATAAATAAGTACATAAAAATGTACATTAAATACTTATTACTGACATCTAGTGGTGGGGAGGGGCATAGAAGTTTCTTCAGACGCCACGCATAGCTGTGACAGGACAGTTGCCAGATGTAAACGTGCTTTCACCAATTTCCTTGGGTAAAGAAATGACTGTACAACAGGAAAATAATCCAACATTGTGTATGTGTGCGGTCTTCTCTGCGCTTTTTCAGGGGTTACTAACCACAAATGGTAAACTCGCACTTATCACACAAAGCTGGTACTGCGGTTTTAAAGCTCGTAGTGTTGTTACTTCACAGAGTTTGTCTATTCAGCGACATCATAGTAAAAATGGAGACACAAAAATGGCAGCTGGCATGTACGTGGACCCACAGCAAATCGATATAAATGACTCAGGCATTGTAGGAGAAAAGTAATTATCTCTAAATGATTAGATACCTACAGAAACATCGCTTTTAAACATGGCCCCTGCCATTTCTTTATCTTTGATTTTATCACACAAGGTCCCTGCAAAGTATATTCATTATACTGTTATGGTAGTGTGTATAGATATCATTTAAAAAAACATGCATATATGGAACCAAATTAAAACTTTATGGCATATTTTTCAGAACTGAGCAGTTCAGCCAGCCACACATTTTGTGTGATTCAATTACTATAGTTCAGCCTACACACAGTATTTTGATGTGCAGCACAGTGTAAGCCCTTGAAGTTTACTAATGAGTTCCCAGTAGTAAAAACTGCCATGATTAGAGAACCATCCAGTTCACTATAGCATGTTGCCTGAAAAGCAGCAACATACATCAGTGTTATACGTGATAGCTTTATAAAACTGCCCGAATTCTTCAATGTACAGATTTTATATATATATATAAAACGGAGCATATTTTGGTTGTTCAGCCTTTAAAGTTCTCCTTTACATCACAACTATACTGAAGGTCTAGCAGGTAAATCAACCAATTATCCTTTTTTCAGACATTAGCAGAAGGAGCTGTCTGCAAGACTTCAAATCACATCTTTCAAGCTGGACATGGCACAGATTTACTTGGTCTAAGCCTCACTGAGCTTATTTAAACAGTTTAATGTATTGAATATTTTATAGCAACTAAGTGTGTATAGTTAAAATATTTGCTGCTTTGTTCCCTTTCCCGATTGTCTGCATGTAGCTTTGCAATAGCTTGTCAACAATTGCCAAAAATGGTTGTTGCAGCAGATAAAATCCCTAGCCTATTTCGTTTTCCTTATTGTGTTTGAAAAAAGATGCGCGCACACACACACACACGCACACACACACACACACTGCAGCATACTTTTGCATTATGTCCTGCCTCTTGTCACATGGCATGGATACAACAAAAGTGTATCACAAAGTCTTATGCTGTCCAGGGGCCTCATTTTAGAAACCGTGTGCAGGATCCTTACTAAAAGGTGTACGTACGCCCAAAACCCAGAGTTCGCGAGCGCCAAAAAATATATTGATTTATAAAAACATGCCTGCACATGGATGCAAACGCTTCCCCCTTTATGAAATCGCAACCTTGCTGGAAGTTTGAGCAGGTGAATTTGGCCCCTGACACACCCATACTCTACCATACATGGACCATGCAAAGTCCTGAAGGGGCTGTGTGCTAGGGTCATCATGTGAGGGGGAGGGAGGCCAAGTGGAGGAGGAATGACATTCCTTCGAGGGACATTGTGCCAGACACCACAAGTCATGATTATTCTGCACACTCTCTAGAGGGGTACAGCAGTCCGCTCCAAAATACATCCAAACACCTCCACTGGTTTTCCTGGAGGTCGATGGCTTGGGCCATAACTGAACGTGCATGAGGTGGACAGACTGAAGCATAGCTCCCTTGCACTCTGCTGGTTTGCAGCTGGAGGGGGGAACCAGTGCCTCAGGGTGTAACCACTGTCACCAGCAAGTTATATCAGAATAAAATTCTGAATTAATTAATTAATTTTAATTTTAAAAGGGCTTTGGGAGATCAAACACATATCAGACGACCTGTCAGATAATTGCCCCTGGAAAGATTCGGTTGCCAGAGACCCAAGAGTGGTCATCAGATGCAGATGCACTGGAATTACCGGGCTCCAACACACTGGTCGATATACACTAGGTCCAGTTCAGCACATAGATCTCAGAGCACTGGGAATCTAATCAGGCATATTGGCCATTCATCACAGGTAAGGAAATCTTTGCGCTCTCTGAAAACTCTCTCCATCCTCATCCTGCCACAATCTTTAAGCAGCGTATCCGCTGTGAAGCAGTACACACGATGTTATAGCAGTATTTATATTTTTAACCAGGGATTTCCCCGAATACTACACACCTTGTCACAGTTAATGTACATATAAGTACCACTGCTTGTAATTTAAAGATGTATGTATGGATATACCGTGCTGTGTCTCTTAAATGAGCATTTACGAAATGTTTGCCTTCATAATACATATAATGAGCCATGGTGTGTGTTTACAAGGCTAAAATTCCCCATTTCACCACCTGTGCGTTCTTCCTTCAAATTCGTTTTTAAAAGTCATAACCTCTGTGTAGAAAGCGACTTATAAAATAAAATTTATTATTATTATTATTAGTTTCTGACCCCGTTTTCTGCATAAGCAACATTTATAAATGAGGCCCTGGCACATTTGTGAATGGATTACTCAACAAGACTTTAAGTTTCATATCATATCAATGGTACTAAGGCTAATCCTAGTTTTAAAAAATGGGCAAAAATGATATAATTATTTAATTAAATAGGTCTGATTTCCATTCACAGCAACAAGTACAATTCCACAAAGTACATTATTTCAAACTGTACTTACCATGCCACATCGAAGCGGAATCCAAGGTCAAATATGGTATAACAGATACCTGCAGAGAAATAAAGGGTCTTTATACAAATTTGGAAAAGCGTTCAAGTTAATACTGTAACTTTAATGTGTGTGTGTGTGTGGTTGGTGGGTCCCGTTTATGTCAAAGTTAGACCATGAATAGACATGTTTAATGCTTCATAAGTAAAGCTGAGACACACTTAAGTGTTAAAGTAATGGAAGAAGTTGGAGGTTCTGTGTGATGGCTCACGCTCACGTGAAAACTGCTGCAGTTCCTGTTTGAAAGATTTTCACTAAAGTGAGCCAGCTTCGGTCACGAACAGCTAACCAGCTAACGCTAGCATTGCATTCAATTATTTATATTAGAAAGAAGGGACTTGACATCTTGAAACGAGGATCACCCCAAATAAAGTCTTAAACTAAGCAAAAGAAAATGTAACAACTGTTGCCCAGTGTTTGTACCTATTGTATCTGTCCAGGGTGTTTAGCTCTGGACAACCTAGTATTAGCTTACACTACGATGCTAGCCAGATGCTAAATTAAACGCAAAACCGGGCTCCTCGTCTTTAAAGTAAATGCATTCAATGTAAATCACTGACAAAAAGCTTTGGTCTTGTGTTTGATTACTCGCATTAATGTATAAAGTGGCATTTCACAGGCAGACAACCAGCATTGGCTAGCAAGCGAACCCACTGCCGCAAACGCGCTCGTACCAAGATTAGACAGATAGCCACTGTCATGAGTTAAAGGCTATCCCTACCACAAAATGGTGACTTGACGATAACCTCGAGAAAGGTTCAAGACGGACATAATTTAATCAACTAATTCCATCACTGTTGGGAATTTATAAAGGACAACTGCAACCTTACCGACGATTAGTATAGTACTCCAGAAGGCCAAAGTGACCCCCGTATAAAGAATGGCGTGTCCGTTCATCATCCACTCAAGCAGCATCGATCCTATTATCTAACCCTGCAGGGACACCAAGATAAACAAGGCTCAAATTTAAAATTTGATACCAGGAAAGCCGTTCCAGAGCTACAATCCTGGTTTAAGGCGCGCTGTCTATCGATGAAAGAGGAAGAGCATCTAAAGCAGAAGCAAGGTGATGTCAGCTGATCCAGCTTGACTAGCATGTGACCGTGGACTGGTGGGCTGCGTTCGGCTACAGCTTCTCTTCGCTTTACAGCTGCTGTTTCCAGTAACAACAACTCTCAAACTAAAATTTGTAATCAGCTGTACAAAGACAGTGTACAACAATATTAAGCTAAATTTATAGTCAAAATACGGGGGAAAATAATATGCCACTGAACCTCAGTAGTAAGTAAAGTCCAAATGGTTGCATTCCACACTGTAGAATTATACACATTTTTCATAATGGCCGCTAGATGTCACTGTTGTAAAACTCGAGAAAACGAAGAATCGTCTTCACACTAAAGCCACATGTTGACAACATCACTGTTAATTACACAGGTGTCTTACCCTTTGTTAGATTTAACACCAAAACATAAAGTAGTTAAATTCAATACTGGAAAAAAGAGTCACTGACAGCCACTTTAAGAGCATCGACTGTGAACATTTTTGGCTTGACAATAGGAATGTGTCAATAGATTTCTCTCTGCTGCTTTACTTTGAATCTTTCTTGATTTGTAGATTACATTACTGTCAAAATCTTAACAGAAATGTAGCATGAAAGGATTGGGATTCCTGTGTATGTTATTTAACTCATTGCCATCTCCACATGCCATTTCTATGGGTTAGTTATCTAAATGTATGCCTCTATCTGAATGACTCCTATGTTCATGTTAAGTGTATTCATGCATGATCTTAAATTGGAAAAAAACTAAAGTTCAACCTAATCAAAAAAGTACATGGAAAAAAACAATAAGTGAGATACATCCTTTGATAAAAAAAAGAATAACAAAACATGCCAAGTCAAACTTCTCTCCTGGGATGTGTTGACAGCAGTGCAAGAAACAGACCGCCATGAGACTGACAGCATATGTTTGGAAACAATCTTGAAACCTGACATTTATGTTTGAGTAATTTCAATACAGTCCTTCATTAATTTCCTGACAGGAAATCTTTTTTTCTTCTTTACCTACAAGGATACTGTCCCAATCACGATTGTTCTTGATTCTATCAAGTGTTTGTCCATTTTCTCCTCTGAGGCAAAAGAAGTCATTCAGGTGTTAAGTTTGTCTGTCGTCTCTTTGGTACATTGATCGCAGCTGTGAAATAATTTAATGAGGACCCAGATGTCAGCTGAATTCCACAAGCATGTGAACCAATAGATACTGATCCCTTCCAATGACTATCAGTCAGTTGTATCTTCTTTCTTCGATTAACAGATACATGTTGTATCTCCTTATCTGTTCTGTTTTCACAACAAATTGGAATCACACTGAAAACCAATTTTGACTCGGGTTTTTTTCTTCTCTTGTACAGCTCACATTTTCCCTTTGTCTTGGTAACCTGGAAATAGCCATATCAGCAAGTACCAGACAGGGACATGACCATAAAAGAAAAAAACAAAAACAAAACAAAAACATAAAGATTAGATCAGAATCATTTTCTGTCATTTAAAACCATGAAACGTGTGGTTTATATGGACCAGTCCTCCGAGGCTTTACTCAAAAGTTGAATGAAACTCTGATCTCTTTCTTGTCCAACTTCATCAGGGTACGATCAATGTTATGTAACATATAACCATAGCTTGCTGTCAAAACATGTCACAAAAGGAAAACAAATGTTTCACAGAGCATGAATGTGTATAGAATAAAAATAATACTCCCATGTCAATGTGTAAATAGGATATTTCCAGATTGAATGGTTTGGAATGCAAGATGGGCTGATTATAATCAGATGGAATTCGCTTCCTCTTGAAACACTGTACATTGGCAAATTTGTCTGAAGAAGCTGGTGAAGATAGTAAATTCTGTTCTTTGTCTTCCTAAACAGCTTTCTGGACTGTTATGATAATGATCCTCCCTCCAGCTATGAACCTTTGAGGAAGGTAAAATGTTTGTCACGTTGGGACTCTTAGCTGCTGGCCCGAGAATGTAAAAAGACTGGCACAGCACAAAGAAAAAAAGGAAAAAGATCATGTTTTAATCATGTAGACTGTTCTCCTGTTAGACGTTGTCATGATTATTTATGCAAGTAGTTTTTTAAGATCCATGAGAAAGACATACAAGTAAATCCTCTATCAAAGAAGAGGTCTCTTCTCTTACGGTATGAATGCTTCATCTTATTTGCAGTAGGGTTAAAAATCTTTTAAACCATTACCCAAACATACTTTTTTATTGTTTCAATGATTAAGATAATAAAATAGAATTGAAATAATGCAGTGAAAGAACAGAGTTCACAATTCTGGGTCACAATGACAGAAACTGTATTCA
The DNA here is from genome assembly GCA_036024015.1 of Craterocephalus amniculus. Taxonomy (NCBI): domain Eukaryota; kingdom Metazoa; phylum Chordata; class Actinopteri; order Atheriniformes; family Atherinidae; genus Craterocephalus; species Craterocephalus amniculus. The sequence goes on from JAVQJG010228172.1 coordinate 20,558, forward strand.
TTTTCTATCTTTAAGAATTTGGAAAGGCAAATTTGGGCAAAAAATGGCATATCATTACATATGGAAGGATATGGGATTCACAGTAGTCACTAAAGCAGCCGCATGTAAAATGTTAAATTACCAGGAAGTTTATGGTTACATCATAACTTTTTTTATGTAATTTTTTTAACCATGTTTGTGACCTGACTGGTTATGACCCCAACAAATATTTTCTATTTCCAAGTGTCAACAGCAGCAAGAGTTGCAATTTTTATTTTTTTCTCAAAACAGTTATTTACTCATCCTCATTAGAAACTAAAATACAAGACAAAGAATGTAGACTTAAATACACCTCCTCTTGCTATATCTCACTTTGACCCTGCCAGCATAACCAGCTGGCTTTTAAGCTGTGTTGATTTCAGTGGGCTCAATCTTTGTTCATCTCTCCAGCAGATCATTAGTGTGAATAACAGATGGAGATGGAAGCCAATTTCTGATCAATAATTATACATTTGATCATTATTCTAGTTGGTGAAATTTATGTGTAGGTGAAGATGGGTATTATTGATAGGACCAATTACAAAGGAAACAGAAAGAAATTATGATCGGTCAGGGTAATAAATGGAGATATGATGAAAACTTCTGCTTTTGGAGAACTCTGACCTAAGTCCTAGGTAGTCACTCATTAAAGGGACAATGCATAGAAATAATTTCTATTTAGTGGTGAAGTTGTGCTCGCAAATCAGTCTCCCACTTTCTGGCTATTAAGGGAAAAACAATGATTAGCACTCTAAAACTAAATTTTAATAATAATAATAATAATAATAATAATAATAATAATTATTATTATTATTATTATTATTATTATTATTATTATTCTGACATAGGGTTTCCTTGTTTCCCCCACAGCAGGAATACACCAAGAATACATTAAAATATATTTAAATTGGGATTCATTTGTGTCCTTTGCTTTGCTGAATCCAATAATAAATCCCATTGGGCCAGCTGTAGCACTGCTGTTCATAAATAATCCTGATTAAATACTTCTATGGTATCACAAGATAAAGTGAAACTGCCTAGAAGTGCAACTTCTTTTAATGGTCTTTAAAAGTGAATTAGAGGAGAAATTATAAAACCTCTAATAAAAAAAAAGACAGCTCAAACTGAGAAAACAACATAGAAAACACAATCTTTCACTCTGAATACATATGGTATATGCAGCTGACAGTCATGTCTAAGCTATGGCTCAGGAGCAGGAAAATTGTTCATTGAAAAAATGTTGAGTCACAACTGTGAGGCTAATGAGATGATATCATACTGTTCATCCTCACTAAGCAAGAGTATTAATTTGCTACAATATGAGCAAACTCAATCGGACTATATCAGGGATAACGTTAACATGCGCAACTTGAGATCCATCTCTGTTTTCGGAAATGGACGTAACAAGGCCCACTGAAGGCACATGTCACTGACATAAGCTCATTTGTGTCAACTGAATGTGTTTATGCAAACATGGATTCCATAAAACCCAAATCAGGCCTGATTTTATCTGCGTTGTTTGCGTTTTCACCATAACTTCATATAGCCTTCATGAAACAATGCAATTTCTATGGAAACAGATATATCATTTATTGTAGGAATCCCCACAGCCACAGGACCTGGACTCCTTGCAGTCATCGACTCAAATATGAAATCCCTCCTGGTTTTCTAGAGTTAAATTCAAGGCAGCCTGTCTGACAGATCAAGCTTGACTAAAATTGAGATGTGCACTAGACAATGATCCCAAACACACCAGCAAATCTACAACAGAATGACTAAACTAATATATCAAGGTGCAGCAAAAGTTGAAGACTGAGGCATCAAGATGAGCTCTTTTCTTTCTTTTCTTTTTAAAACTTTACATCAGCCCACCACTCCTCCACTTGACAAGAATTTGCAGAACATACTTTTTTTTTTTTTACATCAGTTTGAAAACATGATCTGTGTTCAATTGACCTGGACAGGATATAATAATCGAATTTTGCAACGTGTTCTGTTTTGCCATGAGTGTCTTTTTCCATTCAGCTTTTGACTCAGATGGATATTTTTCTGAGGAAAATTAAAGAACAGACGGTAAATCATGAGCAATTTGCAAAGGTGGTCGGTCCTCCGAGTGATGCATATCATATTAGGAACAGCACATTGCGTTCGTGCATGCTTCTGTCTCTTTTGACGTCTCTGCATCTTTTCCCCACTTTGTTCCATTACACAGATTCAGTCTAAACACAAATCAGAGCGTTCCTTCTTACGATGATGACACATGCCAGGGGTTAATAAAAGAGACGGGGCAAAAAACATAATGTTCCATTCTAAATGATAATGTTCCATTAACAAAAAATCCAATGTGTGTATACAGGCACACTAATATCCTGTTATTCTCAGGATGGGTTGTGTCTTTTTTTCAGTGGATAGTTGTACCAACAACATAACATTTATTAAGAAAAAAAAGAAAAAAGCTGGATAAAGATAATTTTATACACTGTAGTTTGTGCCTTCTTAACTTTGCCATCATGTAAGGCACACAAGTGCGTGTCCATGTGCAACACATATTCTTTTTATTTAGAAAAGTACTGAGTCTCAGTAATAGGCACAGAAAGTCTATTTTGCTCTATTGGTGCTCACCTGAATTTGTTTTCCTTGATTTACTCTGCTCAAAGCACTTGCATTACAGTAATATCCTCTCCCAGCTGAGAAATAGAGAGAATTAAAGTTGTTTTTGTCCATTACTGTCTAATCCATTCATCTCTTAGGTCAAGGGGTAAATAATCATCGTAAATATTTAATATTTAACTAATATTTTTTATTCAGAGAAACCCTGTCAGCATCACACAAAATGATCATGCTCAAAAGTAAAACATTGTCAAACAATGTCAACATTTCACTGCACAGACATTTTCAAGATAAAACATTCACACTTGAGCAACAATTCAGAGGAATTTGCATTGAGGAAAGCAACGCTCCAACCAAGAGACATACCCACATGCCTAATGCTGGTTTAAAAATATGACACTTGCTCATCTGTTTTTAGTAGAAAATTGCAGAGATTAATTCAAAAAGCAACTTGTGTTTTAGCATTGCATGGAGCTTTAAAAGTATAAACAATGACATTTAGCAGACCACAGCCTTATTATACAAATTATTATTATTATTTTTACATATTATCTCTAAGTGAAAAAAATTACTTGTGATGTGGAGAGAATCATTCAAAGGGAACTGGTGTGCTGGTTAGAAACTGATCGTAGCTGATTTCCATGTTTATAATAAGATTACATATCACAAGCTCTAAACCAGTCATGATCTTTAAATATCAGAGGATCAAAAAGGAACAAAATGGGAGAATCTTTCAGCAAAGAATGGTGGCTTATTATTTCTATGATTTAGATAAAATAATTATCTTTTACTATGGTGGATAAGTTGACAAAGCACAGGATAAATCAAGAGAGAAATAATTAGCAGATAAATGAAGATTTACAGCATTGGGACTTGTCTCTATGAAGCTGGACGCCTTGCTGCCGTATATTGCTCCCTGACAAGCCAATGGTAATGATGTAGCCTCTGGAGTCCAGCACCAAGGGAACATCTATTATCAATCTCACAGTACATCCCACCTGGAACTGCATTGATATTTCTATCAAAAATGACTTTACCTGCTTCATTCAGGGGAAAAATCTGTGTCTATCTATCTATCTATCTATCTATCTATCTATCTATCTATCTATCTATCTATCTATCTATCTATCTATCTATCTATCTATC
>JAVQJG010228175.1:0-13307 GCA_036024015.1 Craterocephalus amniculus
TGCTCACACACACACACACACACACACACACACACACACACACACACACACACACACACACACACACACGCATGCACACACACACGCACACACACACACACACACAGAGGTAATAGATGTTGAACCTTGCATTGATTTGATTGGGGCCCTGTCTGGTCCTGTGTTGGCTTGTTGTTTACGAGTTTGGTGTACAGCACACGTAGATCTACTACAAACACACATCGCCACAATCTTTTTCCAAAGCCTGGATCCAACTCTGCCTTCTGTAAAGTGTGTGCACATTACAGAATCTTCTATTACTCTCCCAGAATTCATATATTCATGATTTCTTTTTGTAATGGTGACAGAGACATTACATTTGTTGTAAACCAAGACATAAGATTAATTATATCTTTTATGGGGATTATTTAACAGTTAACAAACATTAACACATCTGCCATAAAACTCCTTGTTAACAATATTCGAAAGCCTTTTCATTGAGTTTGGAGCATAAAATTGTGGCTGGGTGTTTAAAATTTAGCACCATGTTAATGATACAGGTAGAAATCGATTTTGTACTGCTGTTAGTACAATAATAATCACCCAGAACAGCCTTTAAGAATTCCCCATAGTCCTGGAATATTGAACATGAAATGATGGGTGGCATTAGGCTCGGCTACCTTTGGAGATTTGCTGGGCTTGCTGTCGTTAAAATGATTGGATTTTATACTTGATCCCTGCAAAAGAACCTTTTCCAAGAACATATCTCCCTTCGCTGTCGAGAGGTAAGACAGTTTGTTTTGCTAACGCCTGTGTTTAAGTGAGTGGGCAGTGTGTCTGCCACATATCGCCAACAGGTCAGCGGTGCACAAATGTAAAATGAATGCGGTAACAAGCTGCTATCCAAACACAAAAGTGGATGAGCTGAGCAATTGGAAAACTACTGGACAATTGTAGTCCAATCACAAATGTTACTGAGTGATTATGCCATTATAAAGGGGATTTGTGTGCTTTGAAAATTTGAAAGCAAAGTTTAGACATTAAAAGGTTCAATAGAAATAAACAAATATCTAAACTTGTATTTTGTCACAACTAGTATGACTATGATTTATCCACCAAATTAACCAATTCATCCAATCTGTTTGAAATTCAAGGACATGCTGTAGTACAGAACCCTTGGGTGGTACCCTGGATTTGTCCTGTCTGGCCTCCATAGTGAAATCACCATGTCTGCTCTGCTTCTGTCTACTTGGCTATGTGTCCTGCTTATGACCTGGAAATTATTCACAGCCAAATATGCCTCTTACCTGGAAAGTCAGTGAAACATTTTGAAGGATGTTTCATGTCCCGGAGTGCATCTGGAAGAGAGAGTAAGGTTTTCAAATCTTTACTCTTTTAACGCCACTTAAATCAAACTACAAAAACAAGTATTATTATGTTACAACTAAACAGTGGCTAAATGATGAGGCTGTTTCATGTATTTTGTTTTGTTTCCAAGGATGCGTTAAAAAAGGACTGCTCATTCAGTTAAATTCCTGTTATCTCTGTCCTCTCTTTCCTCTTCTCACAAACTGAAAACTCCAGTGAAAACCTATCTTTTCCAAAGCAAAAAAAGTTCAAGTTCATTTTCCATTGCAGATTCAAAAGATCTCCTATGAGCCCTTGGTTTAAGCTTCAGTCTCATTAGCTGAGTTTTTGCAGTGCTCAGTTGGACCTGCTGTGCCCATGGATGCAGATAGAAAGCACATGTAATATCTTCTGAAATATTCATGTTGCAGGACTTTGATTTCATTGCTTAGATTCAGAATCATAACGCCAGAGCTACTTGGTTAGGTTTAGGGAAATCTCTTGTTTACATTAATATAGCACACATCAGTTTGTAAAGCACTTTGGTCAACCATAGAAATAAATGTGACATTGACATCAGAGACTACATGTGGAAAACTGACTAAAACTGATGCCTGATGTCACAGAATTTTAGTAAGTGAGAAAATAAGGATGGCAGGATGCTGTTGTTAGGCACTGACCTCGATTGGGCTGGTGAAAACCAAATCCCCCCTCCCATTGAATTATATTAAGAGTGAAAGTTGAGCTATATATGCTACTTGTTCTAAAGCTGCAACATAACATCACTGGCATTAGTGCATGTTAAGTCTGACCTTGACCTTACGGTTACTGATATTCAGCTTTTAATCTTCTGCTGATTCTATTGTGAGAATGGGAGAGCTTCCAGTTGGAATTGTATTGAAATTTCTTTTAGACATAGGAAAACTGTACTGCACTTCTCAACTTAAAGGTATTGGTTGTTAATATTGCCTCTATCTCTACATGAAAAGATAAAGATAACATTTGATTTATGACTTTCAGTGCTGTGCTAGATAAGTAAGAAAAAAGGCAATTAGCATGGATTTCTTTTAATGTTTAGGAAACTCAGGCCCTGATTTAGTAAAGGTTTGCGCTTGTAAAAACATGTGTAAGCTTGATACAAGATGCAAAAACACACTGCACTTGGTTTACAAACTGGGCACATCAAGGTTTGTATCAGTTAAATGGGCAAAATAATGTACACAGTCCATTTAGTGCATGTGCCCTTGATGTTTTATCAATATGTGTGTTTCTACCAGAACGCTCAAAGTATTGGGAGAAAAAGATGGAAATAGATTAACGTAGCACATTTGATGTGATTTATAACCATTAAACAGATTGCACAGGCTAATTTTTTTGCATTTATATTTGGTTTGTCTGAAAGGCAGGTGCAAACTGGCCACTATGCAGAAATAGGTGCTTAATTACTTTTAACAAATATTCTTCCATACTGAAGTCTTTTCCTTTGACAATGAGGTTTCTTTGGTGGAGATCAGCAATGATCTAACTAATCTAATTGTTTATTTCTTCCACTAACATCTGTATCTCTATTGGGTCAAATTTAATTTTGCATTTGCAACTTTCCTGCTCTGTTTCTAAACTTTCCATGGTGACATCATATGGCCCTATTATCACTTGAAAATTGCTGTTTGCATTCTTTGTAAATTGCCCAGAAATCATAAACAAGCAATATGTGCAATTTACTTGCGTGTGCAAACAATTATGCATTCTTTACCGGGGATCTTAGTGAAGATTAGGAAAAACGGTCGATCACAGGTTGCTGCAGAAAATAAGACAATCCTCGGCAAAGTTTGTCACCATGTACATGTGTAAGGGGCAAGAGCTCTCACATGGAAATCCAGTGTCATCTGCTCACCGAGTGACTGCCAAGACACAAGCCTCCATTATCCTCTCCTGATTTACTGGAAAAATAACAGGGCTTAATTTGTCTCCAAATTTTCCCTCTCAGCTTGAGCGCACCAGCCAGTGGATATTTAGTCATTCATAGCACACAAATGCAAGTAAAAGAAAGGACAGAGACACTCGTCAGGAAAGGGATAATGCTAGTGAGCCATCAGCCAATGACGTTGATCCAGTTGGTTTTAATGCCTCCAATAAGCCGATCGATCTGGCCATTTTAGGGACCACACAGGGTCATCTCCAGGGGGTTGCAAGTGCAGAAAAATTATCAATTAGATCCATGCTGAGAGATAAGATGGAGGACACAGTAGTGAGGTGATGTATGCAGAATATCAGGTGGATGTTGATTTGTAAACCTGATGTTGAAGCGAACAGTTACATCCAATTTTGTCTCTGTGGCAGATCCACAATTTCACTTGTGACAAACCATTGAGTGCATTTTTGATCATCTAATTTCCCAGAAGGCATTATATACCCAAACATTTTAAGAGATGAGAAGACAAATTGTGATATTGGGAAGTTAAATTGCTTTTGCAATAGCAGTTTATTCATTTATTTATTTATTTTTTGCAGTAAGTGCATCAACAAATTTAATGGAGAGGCAAACTATGAGGAGATTGAGGTGCAACAGCAAATGCTGTAAAACGGGTTGGTAATATAAACATTATCAACAAATAACTGGAGACTTGTAGTGCAGCATACATACAGATTGTGAAAGGCCACACTTGATGCAGCAAGGGAAGGTTTTCATGTGTGCTAAAGTGGAATATATTACACTTGGAACACACCTTGCTTCTGTTTGTCATAATTATTTTGGAGATAACACTGCAGTGAAGAGCAATTTCATGTCAGTGTTGTGAAACTGGAGGTTGCACAAACTGTTGGTGCTGTCTGTCAGGTGCACAGATACATGGTGCTGTTTAATAAGATGGCAGAGCAGTAGACTCTCCAGGGTAAAGACAAAAGAGAAAAAGAGGCCATTATTTTTTCAGCAGAATTTGTTTGGATTTTCCCACATTTGTTTCACAGTTTGACACAATCAGATGATATGCCTTTGACAAGGTTTGGCCTAAACAACACAGGAGCTACAGCAGCCATAAAGATTTACACTTCCTACTTCCCTGGTAGGAGGTAGTGATCTTGTGTGGTGTTGGAGAGAAAAGAGAAGTTGGTGTCGGTCAAACCATAACCAGACATCTAAAAAAAGGCTGTATATGTAAACAGACCAAAATTATATGAAATCAGAGTTTTCAGAATACAGACTCAGACAACATAGATAGGGATCTTGTTTCTATTGTTTCTGAAATTTAGAAGTCACACAACGTCTTCAACATTTTCTACACAATCCACAGTGTAGTGGGACTGGGCAGTAACTCAATTCCCCTCGCCTGCATGTATAATGGGGCCAAGTGTGGGCAAGCTGACTGGAACATGATTCAATTTTGCATGTAACTGGAACCAAAAGGAAAAATTGTTTAATTTTACCAGATTTTGAGCAGATAGTCACAGCCGATATGTTTGTTCAACCGCAGAAGGCTTTTTTCTCTCACAATGTGCCCCTTTTAAACTCACAGTCGTAAGGTTGGCCTTTTTTTATTAAACTTTTTTATATTGTATGACCACAGATATTAACATTGATACAGTGCACCTCTCTGTGTTTATGAGCTAGGATTGATTGCCTTGGCCGGGTCATTATCCCTGCAGCACCCGGAAGACCAGATACAGGATACCCCAGCTTGATCTCAGAAACACAGTGGATGGAGAAAACTTGACAATATTGTCAATACACAACAAATCATGCAGAAATGTTAAAACTAGTACAGAAAAATCCCCAAAAGTGTTGAATGTCATCCTAGTATTATCATTATAGCACATATCTATATTTGTTTCATTTTTGGGTCAGATAAAATGGATGTCTCCAAATTGCAGAGTGATGATTGGATCACTCTCACGGTGGCCCAAATGGAAGCTGCTTTGCCAATCCCTTCATCAACTGAAGCAGACGTCTGTGATGTTCAGCTCTGCCAACAGAAACGCACTGAGAGAGAGGCGCTTGCTAGCTTTTTGGAAACACAAAAAGACACATACCGAGGCATGTGTAGTAAAAGAAATGCAAGACATCACAAACCCTCATTTAGATGCAGCACAGGAGATGCACTCAGACATACCTGCAATGACTAACAAGAAGAGAAGCGCATACAAACACACACACTCCACTCCACACTTAACAGCATAACCTGTCAGCTCATAAGTAGTTGAGGGACGGGTAAGAGAGGCTTGGAGTCAAGATGGCCCCAATTGATTAGGCAGTACGAGACGTCCTGTTCCTCATGCAACCATAATGCAAACTGCAGCAGACTCTCGGCCACAGCAGGAAGGTGTCGTGAACCTGTGAAGTGGCTGGTGGGTGGTGGTTGGCTTCATTTGTTAAGGAGCCCTTGGCAATACTAGCAGTAACGTTATCTCTACGTTATCTGCAGCGCTACTGGCAGAAAAACTGACAACAGACAAGATGACAAGTTGTTTGGATTCATAGTGTATTTATTTACTATGGTTTTTAATCTGATTGCATTTGGGTTTCTCTACACTTCATGTTAGTGTATAATGTCATTTAGTAAAAGCCTTTATGCAACAATAACACAAAGAGATGAAAGCAATTTAACGAGAGCGCTTCTTTGATTTATATGTACTGTATATACCATCAGTGTACTCATTATGGAGAGTACTATGCTGCCTGTTTAAATAGATCATAATAACTTCTATTTCAGCCATGTCACCAAGGTTATTTGTCTGATTTCCGGTCTGTCTCATGCAAATACGCAATATGGAATCGTGTGGAGTTATATGTACCTCTTTTATTTATGGTATTTTAAAGACATAATGGCTATGTATGATGTAAAATCCACAGTATATCTTCATGTCATACATTCCAGTTGCTGTATATTCTCACGGAGCCAGTGTACAACAGTTAGTAACATGTTGAAAAGGGCAACCAATTTGTGAGCAACTAATTGCTTCTACACTGGTTGGCTAGATTACCTGGACCTATAAAGTCTGTTGTTCGCTGTAAATCACAGCAGCCTTTGACTAAATAGCCTCACGTCTTCATAATGTCTTTGATTTGTGGACTTGCTGACTCTTTCATTATGTAATAATTATGTAATTTCTCCAATGTGTATTTAAAAAAAGAATTTATAACTGCTGATTTCACCACTTTATTTGTTTTTATCACCCTCTAAATGGTGCTCTTGTATTTGCCTCCTGTGTAGAGCCCTGCTGCACAAATAGATATAAATTTTTCATTTTAAGCTTTATAAAAGGATTAATTTGACAATGTAATTAGATGGCAAAAAAGTTCTTTTCATTATATAGCTCCTCATAAATGTATTACTGCAGCACACTTTAATCTGACTAATCTGATTTAGCTCTTTTTACAATAGGGGACAGGGTGATAGGAAAACACTGCCTTACATACATACTTATGTGTTAAAAAAGTGTAACCTGTAATATTAAGAGTTAACTGAAGATAGATAAATATGCAAATCTAACATTGCTACAAAAATATCATTATGTAATTGAATTATGGGCTTACAGCTCAGTACAAAATGCCACACATTAGTGACAAACAGCCTCTTCCATGTCCTCCTCCCCCATGGTTTCTATTTTTCATGACTCAGCATTTCCAGGCCAAATATTACCCATGGTCCCTGAGTCAGAGTGTAGTGTTGGAGCAAAATAAGCAGATATTAGCCAGCCTAGCCATCAGCAGAACAAATCCGGGGGGTGGAGGTTGGGGGGGATGGGCTGATGAGAGGCTTGGCCGGGCATCAGTGGGCAATGAAGGGCAGGCACAGGCGAGGGCAGCTGTGGCCTTCTGCCAACAAAGGTCGGGAGATTGATTACATGTCATACCCCAGCTACAGTAATCTGATTTAACACAAAGAAGAATAAAAACAACAATGGCTTTAATCACAAATGAAAATGTAACCAGACTAAAATTTCAAGCAAGATGTCTCTTTTTTAACACAACCCTTTTTGTTTTCTTTGAGGTTGATGTTACAGCTGGTTTACAGGTGTAACTGGGCCAAAGAGGATTGAGAGGTGCTGTTCCAGTCAATATAGGATTAAGAAAAATGCAGAAGTACATGAAATAGAAAAACACTGATCACTTGTGGTTTAGTTGAAGAAAAGTCTGGACAGTCCGATCCACGCAGCATAAAAAGGGAATCAAACAGCAAGCTCTGATCTTCATTGATCTTCATCTGTGATGGCTTGATGCAGAGCCACATAGTTAATATACAGCACCTACGCAGGTAATCAGTCCTGCCGAGCATTATGGGAAGTGAAATCCCGAACTTAAATACCTGTGCTTATTTACTCTTGCAACATATTCAAAACAATAAAGATATTTTATAGAGAAAGACCACAAGGAAGCACAACAGAATAAATGATTCATTAAATGTAAAAATAAGACCATGGCCACCATACACAAGATTCAAGTGCATTACAGACAAGCAGACATCACACAATCCTCATTGAGTCTTTATGGTTGTAAAAGATTCAGAGTATGGATCCAGAAAAATTCTCTACGACAGTACATTATATCTCTGCTCCCTCCTCTATGTAGAATAATGTGCTCTATCATCTGGAATACAATGGAAGAAATTAGATAAGAACAAGCATTGAAGTGGTAATCTACAGGGTAGTTTGGGTCTAGATAAATATATATAAAAATTTTATATTTAATTGTACCTCAACCAACCGGCTAAAACCTGACAAGATATTTTGACAAGAACTGTAACACTGAATTATGATGTTTATGCACATTTGGAGTTTGCTGAGATATCTTAGGAGGAGCCGCTTTGTAATGAAGAGCTGCATGCAGAAAAGATGACAGCAACTGGACAGAAATGTATTTAATATCTAATCTGGATAGAGAATAAATGATAATGGCTCCACAGTAAATCCTGGTAGTAACCCACATTATAATGATAATAATTATTAGGAATCTTCTGATCTAATCTTCATCCGTACCACAGTATTACTGATCAATGCTGGGGTTACCCAACGGCCAAACTCTGCCGTTTAACAATCAGCTGTAACTGTTTTGTTTAATGTAAGGTAATTAGCATCACGTTAATTAACATATTAATACACTAGCTCATTACCAAAGCTATTTATCAAAATGGCAGTGACAATGTACACAAAGCAGTATTTTTCTTGCATAAATAAAACTGTTAAAAGTGAATTGCTGAATGAGTCTGAGACCGTTGCATGGGAGAGAGTGACAGTTCCATGTGGCTTGGGCTAAACAAAAGGCACAGGTTTTTTTTAAATAAACAATTTTTTGGTCACTTTAATGCACTTGATGTTTAGTTTGCAACTGTGTGCTGCAGGAAAATGCCAGGCTTTGATTTAGTTCCTGCAAATATTCAATAATAAATAGCTTGTGTTAGTTTTGGAAACAATAAGAAATATTGATTAGGACATCTCTAATAGGTATAGTTTTCTGTGTTCTGTCAGACAATATTGTATGTATGGAAGCTTGCATTAAAGCAAAGACAACCTTCTTTGTCTTGTTTAATTTAGTCAACAACAGCAACAGCCAGGGGAAAATCGATGGGACAATTTGAGAAAAGGAAGGAAGACTCAAAGCGTCTTCAGCTACTCGTCAAAAGACTTTTTTGACAATGTGTTCACACATGTCTTGATAGATGCCCGCATGCTGGGTTGCTTGATTTTGAGATGTGCTGGGCCATGCAAACTTCTCATTCAAACAGTAAAAAACTTAAGTAGATGGGAGCTACTTCTGTAGTAGATTTATTGCTCTCACCAGCACAGTTGGAGTTCTTTCATCACCATTTCCCTCCACCCCAAAACATCTCTCTAACCCACTGTTCTGCATCCTCTGTGATTTGAGGTTTGCATTTTTAAACTGGAATCTTGAAATACAGAGGCTAAATATTCCCCTGACTCATCACCACACAAATTCACACGCAAGATAAATAGACAGACTGACTCACACATCAAATTCAGCCACATGCACGTGTGGAAGTGCAACCAGAGAAGAGCACATTGCAGCAGAGGCACACCACAGTAGCTGGGTCTCCATTACCACTAGAATTGAGAAAAAACTAAATGTTGCAATAAAAACCTGGAAATGGAAATGCCTACATTTCTAAAAGCTCTCAAATATCGCTAAAATATTTTTATCCTCTCCTGAGGTGGTTTTTAATCATCTGAATTTCCATTTAACTGGATGTAATGTAGTGGGGTCATGTGACCAGTTTGTTTAGGGTAAAGCTGGCTCGGGATGTATGAACCGTGTAGGAGAAGGGAATCTTTTTAAAAATAACTAAACAGAAAAGCAGAACCTTCATCCTTGATAACAAAGAACAGCAAAATGCACCGAAACATAATACCATCTTCCTCCAAATGTAGTCTAGCGGGATGAGATTTTAAGAGAATTACGACAACATACAGTGCAAACACCAGCATATCACAATTGTAGTTTGTCGAAACTTAAGAAATATTGCTTTAATTTTGGCATAAAACAGTCATGGAAACGCTGCCACTGATGGTAATACCACAGACAGAGCTTTAATTTAAATCACCACTGCACCACAACACTCCACTTTTAATAAACCCTTTCTGCATCTTCAGCCTATCAATCCTCCCCAATCCCAACCCCCTCACCTGCATCTCTCCCTCTGTCATATCTGATTGGAATAGTAATGCAACCTCCATCCTTTATATTTGCCCGCTTTATCTCACTGCTGTTATGATCATCTTGATCATTCTTCCTATTTTAGTTCAACCAGGTTCATTTATTTTCCCACTTTGTTCCCCTCTCTTTCACCATTGTTATCCACTTGCCTCTCCGTCTCCCCCTTTCTTCCCTTTTACTTTTTATTATCCTGCTAAGAGGGCCGGACCCAGTGCAGCAAGGCAAGTAGAGAGGGATTAGATAAAAAGAGAGAGAAGAGGACAGATGAGCGGAAAGTGAGTCAGAAAAAAAGAGACCAAGGACAACAAACAGAAGGAGACAGATCGACTCGGAGGCTGTAAATGAGCTTTGGGGAGGAATGGATGGACGGACGGGTTATACAAGGACAGATGCAGCACGACTCACTGAGTAGGGAAGATATTGGCTTGAAACAGATTTCTGATGATAAAGATCTGCATTGATTTCAATTTTCCACTAACATTTTGCTAATCATGTAAATGGTGAGGGAAGGTTTGTATAGCGCATTTTCTGTAGAAGACATTTCCAAGTGCTTTACAAAAAACATTAAAGCATAGCAGCATTGTGCAGAGGTCTTTTAAAATGAAAAGCAAGAGAAAGGGGGAAAAGGGACGTTAAAAAAGTATTACAAAGATAAGGCTTAAGAATTCAAGCTTAAAAGAAATGGTGTAATTTTGGACTTTTGAATAACAAGAGGTGAAATGCGGCAGAGAACGGGTGGGATTTAAATAACCTGAGTGTTCCAGAAGTGTGGTGTGTAGAAGCTAAATCAGCCTCTCCATATCTGCGTCTGACTCTGGAAAAGCTAAACTTGCTTCAGTTTATAAGAATTGGTAATCAATATAGAAATGCATTCCCGATGGATGATGTCATCAGAAATTATATGCACATTTAAAACCAGGCTTTAACTAACAACCGCATTCATTGTTCAGTACTTGAGTCATTGATAACATGTCAGCATATCAATAGTCTAGGAGAGTCTCCCATACAGCCAAGAGTTTCAGCATCAGAGGTCAGGTTTTTTTTTTTTTCCTTCAGATCAATGGGATTCATCTTAAATATTTACTCAATAAATATTGCATCCTGTTTTTCTTAATGCCTGACCAGCAATTTATTTTTATTCCTTAGAGCCGTGCTGGATGGTGCACACAAATATTTTTGCAACTTGAAGAAGCAATTCTTTTTAAAAAAAAAAAAAAACCCAAAAACACAACATCCATCTGAAAATGATTGTAATATTTTGGACCTGAGCGAAAGATAAAAGTAGCTTCTCCTCCACTCAGTGATGGAGTCTGCATATTTCTGCACGTTTCACTGCCAAAAGAACAACATAAATACTGTTTGTTTTCGACTTGTTTTCTAAGGAATTGGCTCATAGCTCTTCGTCTACCTGCACTTGGAAAGCGACTTGGTTTGTGTTTTGACAACAATTTATTTTTGAATGATTGAACCACCAACTTGAATGTTGTGCGTTCCAAGCTGCGTTGGCTTTCATTATATACACTTCTGTTGTACTGAAGAGTTAGCCAACATGTCAAAACAAATTGGAAGCTGTGTGTCTTTGTATGTCAAAGTGAGGAATGCATTTGCTAATGACAAGGTGTGTGGATAAGCTAATGTTAAGCCAAATGCCATCCTGTTTAATTTGCACATATGTCACATTAGAATACCCTGGCGGAAAACAGTGTTTGGCTTTCTTTTGCTACAAAAATAGTTTACCATGCGCTGATTTTGATACCAAAATATAACATAAATATTTAAAGGAGTTTCTTTTTCTAGATTAAAATGGCCCTGGAAAGTCACAGTTTTTACATTTAATACATTGAAATGTTGAGGTTGGGGTGTGGTTGAGGTTAAGTTAACTTATCTTCTTCATTTGTTACTGAAGGCCAAAATAGAGCCTTTAGAGTTGAATACATTTTTTTACGATCCATAAATTTATGGGGAAAATATTTTAGGAACTACTAGCTAACAGCTGATGAACACTTCTTAAAGGGTAACAAAAAAAAAAAATTCTCAAACTTTGTACACTTTGTAGTTTTGCTGCAGCATTTTTTTCTTGGGAGTATTAGCATATGCTCATTTTTAGTAATTATTAGCTAATGCCAGATGTAGCTGGTGAAAATGTAAAGGCACATCACATTGGGTGGCTTGCTGGGATGGGGGACGCTCCGTTACAGCTCTTTGGTTGTGTCACTCTCAGTACCTGTTTGTTTTATTTGACTAAAATGGTCAAATTTTGCGAGATGAAGAAATACTTTGTCTGTTTCTGCTGGTAATAGAAAGGCCTCTATGGGAAGAATCAAATCTGCTGTTAAATCAGCAAAACTGAAATAGGATTCCAGAGGCTAGTCTTACAATATGTGCATAACAATGCCATCCTAGAATTCTGGGTCCATGCTTTTGGATAGGAGTTTAACAAGACCTCGTTCAGTGAGTAGTGAGTTACTTCTTGACGTTCACATTGTAGCATTTCTCTATTTGTCTCAGATGATTGCTTTAGAGTGAGCTACTTCCATACAAACTCATTCTTTTCCAATACTTATTGTGCATTCAGAGAGTAACAAGCATAACTACAATTATGTAATAGACATGACAGGTGTCCCTCATTATCAGCCCCATTATGTGTGAGAGAACATTTCCCTATCTCGCAGATCAGACTCTGTGAGTAAATAAAACTGGGTAAATGTGAGGGGAAGGAGTGGTGCTGCAGGAGTCAGAGTTGACTGGCTCAGGTGCTGCTGATGGCAGAGGATCTGATTTGGAAGCCTGCAGGTCCTGACCAGTACACCAGCACACCTGCACCCTGCCTCCCACATCCCCTTCATCACTCCCCTAAACAACTCCCAAACCAGTAATCACCCTCCCTCACACAGCTCTTCAATAACTAGAGCTGCTCACCACAGCTCTCCATCCTCTCATTCCTCTCCCAGACCATCAGGCCCCTTGTAACCTCCTCACCTCCACTCACTCAATCATGCTATCCTCTCTCAACTGCAAGCATCTCTCAACTTCCCTGTAAGCAAGTTGGAACTGGCAGCGTTGCAGGGTTCTCATGGTTTTATTTACTCTAAACTTGAATCAACCTTCCAAAACATATTTTGATTTCTTCCTCTGTGAATTTAAATGTCCTTATATGAAAAATAAACCTGAATCATTAATATTTTACTTAAAGCTGCAGTCTACTACTTTTATGAAAATAACTTTTTGTCATATTTTATAAAACTGACACTATGTCCAGACAGTAGTACATGAGACTAGTGATCTGTGAATAAAAACAGGCTCCAGTAGTCCCTCC
>JAVQJG010228198.1:0-18302 GCA_036024015.1 Craterocephalus amniculus
TACATTTTATAAACTGTGCATCATTTTAGAAAATATAAATAATGAATCTGCCTGAATCAAAATTCTTATCTTAAATTAACTTTAATGAAATTATATACATAATAAAATATTCTTTATTATAAAGTAAAAAGTCAGTAATATTTATATTAGAAACTGTAATAAATGTTTTCACATTACAATAAAATTGTTATGTTATAAAAATTTTTAAGTAAAAATATTCTAAGTAGTTAAACCTTAATAATTAATATGGAATTTGAAAAAAATACATATTTCCTACACACTGGCACTTGCATACAGTACCTGCGTTCATAGCGAGGATGCAGAAGCCTGTTTGCTTCGCACAGTTGCCTGTAACATTACAAGATCTAATCATTACCCCACCTATCCTCCTTGCATTCCTCCTTTCCCTTTTTCCCTCCCCTCTCTCTGTCCTCCCTTCGTCTCCGCCGTCTTTACAAAGGGTGTGTCTGTTCTAGCTCAGTCCTGCTCAGGTAGGCAGCCGTGCAATCAAGAAGGCAGAACAAAGAAGAGGCACATTGCCAAGTTTTGGACATTAGATGCAGGGTTTCACTCACACTTTTATGTTTCCAGTCAAAGTAAAACGTGTCAGAAACCCTGTCCGTGCAGTTATGTAAGAAGTTATGAAAAGATATGTGATGCAGGTTGGTATTCCCTGGAGATTTGGCCCCATGCCCACATTTCCTCTCCCAGTAAATATGCCTGAAGGTAATCCCCTGCAGCCATGAGCGCAAAAAGCTCTGTCTTTGCAGAAAGAGTCTGGTGTTTCAGAATGATCAAATGGCTTTTTTTCTTTTTCTGTCCATACGTATCTGTGTGTTTCATCTGTCTCAACTTGCTTCAGCGCTGGTATGTTTCCCTTCGGGGGATCAATGTGAACTGGTTACACAGGCTCAGTGCAACACAGATGAGTATTCTCATGGTTCCAGAGCAGCATAAAAGGTCAAACCAATGCAAAAGTATAAGCAATAAGATGATTTATTAATAATAGGGCACTTCTGAATCCTTTCCAAGCCAGCCAGGTTCTTATTGACTGCATTATCATGATCAAAATCTGTATAGTTTCTGTTGTTCAGGAAACTCACTGAGCGGCCACTTGTGAGAAGTTGGTGCTTACTCAGCTCGCTGCCTGAAAGGTTTAACTGAATTGCTGCAGAGCCCTCGGGGGTGTTAATACGTTACAGCACCTCCAGTAGCTGCAAACCGGGAATACAGCGGGGGCTGTGAGGACTCTGGAGACGAGATTAATGAATCCCTGTTACCGCTTTTATAAGTCGGGAGAACACGAACAGTCAGCAGACTTTAAAAAACCACAATCCACTTTAACTGTGTTGGCTTTGAACAGAAGATTTTTATGCAACGTTCGATTAGAAAGCCAGTTTAAAAAGCTCCGTTTGTTTATAGCGTCACAAATATCCGCTTGTCCTGACTCGATAAACGCTGTTAGTCCAGCTTGTGTCAGCCTGTGTGTTGTTGGTCATAGACTGGGTAACCTTCCTCCTCCTCCTCCTCCTCCTCCTGGAGTGACTCCTGGGCGATGCAGGGCTCTGCCAGTTATCTCAGGAATGTCCTCGCCAGCGCCGGAGAGGACAGGACTTAATGTTGCTCTTTCATAGATCGGCCAGTTCTCACATAGGGAAGCCTTGTTTCATCACAGCTCTCTCTTTTGTGTGGCCTCGACTAAATTTGCTGCTTTTTTTTCTTCCTCTTTAAACCCCAAATTGATATTTCTGCCTGAGTGAAGGCAGTGTTTTGACTTGTGCATGGATCTGCTTGCCAGTGGAACTTCTCTGAGGACTTTGGATGTTTGATGAGGGTTTATGTAATAATAATAATAAAAATGAAAGCTTTTGCCAGCTTTTGATTCTGAACATTTTCTGAAGGATGAAAAACTTGCATTCATGCTACAATTATAAATAAGCTTCTGTTTAAATTCAGTACAGTTTGAATCTAAATCAGCTTTTCTTCATTAAATGAGTATTAATGTTTAATTCTTCCAGTTTACAGCAGCTATTAGATATTAAATCATAGTTAACAGGAATGCTAGAGCTGTTGTAGACACTTCGAACACATCCTAAAACATCCTTTTTAGATGTGTCATAGTGCATAATAATGCACTCTTCAGAGCATCCATAGAATGAGTCGTTATAATTAATTATAAGTTGCAGAATAAAGTTATATAACTGTTGCTATAGTGCATCATAAAACATTGTTTGTTTATAATTGTATTTATGAGGCATTATAAATGCTGTCATAATGCATTATAATGTGGGCTTCAAATAAAGTGTTACCGTTTTTTCTACTTACAGGCGATGCTTTTGGGCTCATTAGTGCGACATCTCTAATTTTATCCTGTTCAGTATGAAACTGGTTGTTGTTTTTAGTCAGACTTTCCTGGCGGGAGTTAACTTCCATGCAGCTGACATTTGATCACTGTGTTCGGTTATTTCAGATCCTGAATTGTCAACTCTTTGGAGATATTCATTTCTGTTGAAAAATCTCTGGGAATCCTTTTTTTTTTTGTAGACCCTGTAAACAACGCAAAATAGACGTGAATATGAGAGTAAAAACTGGATCTAAGGAGCTGATACGCGTCAACCCACTGCCACAAGGGGGCAGTGTGAAAAATCTTTCCTTTGCTGTCAGATGACGTGTTTATAAAGAAAATGAGAAGTGATTACGGCTTTTATTTTTTCTTTAGCGTTCACACTCATCAGTCACACGTTACTGGGAAATACCTACAGAGAAACACGCCACCACACGCCTCCATGGGTCTTCATCCAGAACAGGGAGGGGATGATTAATGTGGGACGGTTTGGGTAATTGGTTTCTCTAAATTCTCCCTACGAGTGAGTGAGTGTGTCCTCTGTTGGTCCTGCGATGGACTGGCGACCTGTCCAGGGCGTACCCGGTATCTTTCCTCTAATTGCTGGGATAGGCTCAAACCCCGCAGTCCGGGATCAGTCTACATGCTGCGTGAACCCAAACAGACTTAAGTTGGACCATTTAACATCACATGCTCCAGTTTAATCTACCAGTATTGATCACGGCTGCAGTAAAGGCAGCTCGGTGGGTTTGGAGTGGAGCAGAAAGGCTTCGGTGGTGGGGAACAACCCCGAAGCTGTGCTGGAGCGTCAGACGTGTGTGATAATTAAATCTGGCATTTTCCTGCTGGAAAGCGGCAATGTGTTTGCTGACTGATGCATGTGGTGCCCGGACAGTCAGGGTGAAAGTTTTAGACTGATTTGTTAAGAATGCAGAGATTTCTGGCGTCTCGGGGACACCGGGGGGTTGTTAGCGCTGCCACGGTCACATTTTCTACTCTCTTCACAAAGAACCAAAGAGGATTAGTCACTTGACAGATTTTTTTTAAGCTTTGCTATGATTAAAACACCTTTGGCTCCTTTTCCTTGAAAGCCTCCAGTTTGACTGACTTTCATCTGGACTCCTGTCAGACTCGTGAGCTAAATCTGCTTCTGCAGCACCCAAAACAGCCGCAGAACAAATGTAACCATGCATTTTACTCATGTTCCCATGCATAGAGCGGTTTATGTGAGCAGGATTTTCTCTTCACGTATAAAGCAAGTCTAAAATGACAGGTTCATACGAAGTACATCAGTCTACATCTGATCCTTTTACAAACTGTTCCCCAAAGAAGTCGTCAGAGTTCATTTAATAAGTCAAACAATGTGTTTTTTTTATTTTTTTTATTGTGGCACCAAGTCTGTTTCCAGTGTGAGTCTATGACAGACATGAAAGCAGTTCTGAAGGAAAGAGGGTCCACCAAACACCAAAGTGGAGTACATAGTATAAAAAATACAGGTCGCCATCGGAAACATTGCAGTTCATGAGACGGTGTTATCAGCTGTTTCTGTAAAGCCTGTCTTTCCATCCTTGTATAGCTTTTCTAGTCATGTGACCAGTGAAAGCGTTTTAACGCTCCATGTTTGTTCACATACGTGTCTGCGCTGTATGAGGAGCGTAGGTATGCTGCATTCTCCGTGCTCTCTGAGCAGTCATGCACACAATCGGCACATCAGGAGGCAATGTGGGGTTTAGTGTCTTGCCCACTGTAGTCTGGGGAATCGAATTGTTGACCTAGACCTAGTAGACGACTGCTCTGTTGGAAGTCGGGTCTTTCCGGCTCAAATTAACTTCAGCCAATCAGCATTCAGTTAGCTTGTAGTGGGTTTGGTGTTTTTAGCTTTTTGGGAAAATCTGTCCATTTGCATTCAGAAAGTTCCCGGAACAACTCAGTCTGCTGGTGATGAAAGTTATGCAGATGGATAACCATGAACAAATGGAAAATGGCTCCTGATAAGGTTATGAGCAGCACATTTTAGAAATAAATCGGTCATACGGGTACGGATGAGGTGGGGAGATGAGATGTTTCTCTGAACCTCTTCAGGTTTCACACCAGTATATTTCAGTTTTTACATTTTTGCTTCATTTAGACCAAAATATCAGATATTTTCACTTTTGTTTTAAGGTGATATTAAAATGTATTTTCTGTGTTTGTCTGCAGGAACCAACCAAAGGTAAATATGAGCTGACACGATGATGACTTAGATCAGATCCTGGTGACTGTGCTGCTTGGTGGTGACATGTTGATTCTCTCCTCAGGCGTTTGCCTACGACCACTGCTTCTGGTCCATGGATGAATCCCAGAAAGACAAGTTTGCAGGTGGGTGCGTTTTCCCCGTGCCTCTGTGGGCTCGCTCTGTTTTTAGCTCGCCTGTCACCGGCCTGACTGCTGAGTCATTTCTTCAACTTATCTCCTGACAAAGTGCCCCCTGATGTTCTGATCTATTTATGGAGCTGAAGAAAGGGAGTGTGAGGGGGCGACCCAGTGTTTATCTTTATGTCTCTGGAACATTTCTCCTGTGTTTTTCATCATTGTGTTGAATCAGAATTTAATGTCCGTCCTGTCAGTGTTTTCCTGAGATTCCTGTTTGATCTGTGATGTTGGTTCAGGTCAAGACGTGGTTTTCCAGTGCCTGGGGGAGAGTCTGCTGGACAACGCCTTCATGGGCTACAACGCCTGCATCTTTGCTTACGGACAAACAGGTGTGTTTGTGTAGTTTGTTTAGCTCTGTCTTATGTAAACATGTGATCCGTGTGGTTTTTGCTGTATGGCTCGTAACACGCTGGTTGCATCCAGCGACTCCTGACTCGGCTGTCCTCTGCTCAGTGCTACCTGAGGATGTGGAGGCTGCTGATGCCTGTTTCATGCATTCTTGTTATTTCAAAGCCATGCAGGTATTTCCTTATCTTTAAAGGGACATACCGTGTAACTTCTGACCAAACTATCAGCCGAATGTGGAAACGATGGAGGGTCAGTTACAGTGTTTGGTGCATGACGGTGCTCCAAGGAGGCTTCCCTCCTCAGAAACCAGACCTTATTTTCCAGGAGCGGATCTGTCTCTCATGGGTTCATGTGACCTGCAGTGTTTGCTTTAAGGCTCCTCCTCCATAAACACAGAGGCCTCTGCTTTGTGCTTCTTCTCTTCCTCTTCAAACTTAAGTTTTTCACGGCTTAACAAAGTAAGAAGGAGAAAATGATGGACACCGTTTTCATATTTTGACAGTCATGTGGCCTGTGGGAAGGTACGGATTTAGTGCCCCTAGTGGCCAAAAGTTAGAAGCCAACCCTTCAATCATTTTTTAATTTGAGAGCAAGATTTCCACTCAAAAAGTCTGTCTTTGCACTAAAATATCTCGTTCTTCCTTTCGAAGCTCTGCTCCTCCTCTCAGGTTTACCGTTCAAATCTCATGCAGTCCAGCTCGGTTTCTTTCCCTCATACTCAAATCTTCTGCTCGTGGATATTTTTTTCTCTGTCTTGGTTACTCTTTTAGGGTGTGCTTGTTTTGCTTGACACGGTGCTTAAACCATGTAAACCGCAATAAACTCGTATGGACAAGCTAAACTAAATATGGAGTTTGCATTATGTTTTATATTGTGTTTCTTTGTATGTTATTTTTTTCCAATAAAAACTCACTAACTCACAGTTAAAACACTCATTTAAAAACTCTTCCCATGCAGACATGTAGTATGCCAGGTATGAAGCTACTGTTAGACATCCTACATTGAGACATCGATATTCTGCTTTTATAGAAGTAGCCTGTGTTCAGAAACCCACTTAATTTCAGATAAAACATCCATTTTCTGTCGTAGTGACATTTACAGCGTGTCACTGAACATATCAGAAGCTCAGAAATCACAAACTTGGTTGGATTTTCTTCATTTTAGTGACAAAAAGACTGGGGTGATGCTGGATAGGCCCATTGATGCTTGGCTGACCTTAGACTGGCTATCTGAAACCTGCAGCAACAAACCTCATTGTGCGCTCGGATGGTGACCTCAGACTTCACAAACAAATGAGCTCAGTGGTTTCCTCTAGTTTCTTTCAGCTGAGACAGTTTAAACTGTTTAAATTCATGCTTTTAAAACAGATTGTTTAGGTTATTGCAACACGCTTCACGTCATGCTCGATCAGCGACGGCTGATCCAAAAACGCTGCGGCTCATAATTTTCATCCCTTCAATGGTTACCTGTTCATTTTAGAGTTGATTTAAAAAATTTTGTATTTGTTTTTATGTGCCGCCATCTCCTCGCCCCTGTATACCTCTCAGACCGTCACCTCTAACCTCTAACCAATGGGAAACAGCTTCCACCACGACCTCCTTATGTGAAATCATTGCTTAAAACACTTTGTTTTTCTTTGGCTTTTAACACTAGTTGAGACTTGTTTTGTTGTGTGTCTTATTTGAACTATTTTAATTGGTCAGTCATGTGTTTTTTCTTCTCTTTTCAGTTTTTATTAAGGTGCAAAGCACTTTGGTCATCTGTGTTGTTTATAAAGTGCCAAATAAATAAAGTTGGAGTTTGATCCGTTCATGAACACAGCGGATCTTTCAGCTGCTGAAACTCACACTTTGCTATATTTCTAATTTTTTATGCAGGGATTATGGTTGGATCATTTTTTGGGTGCAGTGTGTGAATCTCATGGTTTTCAGCATCTCTAGTAAAGGCTTGGGTAACACTTTGTTTGAAGCCCACATTATAATGCATTATGACGGCATTTATAATCCCTCATAAATACAATTATAAACAAACAATGTTTTATGATGCACTATAGCAACAGATATATAACATTATTCTGCAACTTATTATTAATTATAACGACTCATTCTATGGATGCTCTGAAGAGTGCATTATTATGCACTGAGTGCCTCAAACACCATAATATGTGTTCATGGGTATTTAAGAGCAGCCATAGTCACTATAAGTACTCAAGAGCATCCATAGAATGAGTCGTTATAATTAATTGTAAGTTGCAGAATAATGTTATATAAATGTTGCTATAGTGCATCATAAAACATTATGTTTGTTTATAATTGTATTTATGAGGCATTATAAATGCCGTCATAATGCATTATAATGTGGGCTTCAAGTAAAGTGTTACCAAGGCCTGTAGTTTCAAGAGGCCAAACCCAGATTGCTGTTCATCGTATTACCTTTAGAGGTGTAAAAACTGACAGTTACGTCCTTTTAATTTTCATTAAAACGGCCTGATTTAATGTTGCTTTTTATCAGCCGCTACAGCACTCATCAGATCTGTGTGACCCTTCTGACTTCAGCCTTCTGCCGTAACGTGACGACGCATGCTGAATTTGACCGGCTTTTGTTCTTCGCTGTATGATTTACGGGCTTGTTGGCGTTGTCCCTGCAGGTTCGGGGAAGTCATACACCATGATGGGCTCGGCGGAGCAGCCCGGTCTGATCCCTCGGCTCTGCAGCTCCTTGTTTAGCCGGACAGTGCAGGAGGCCCGCGAGGGGGAGACCTTCACCGTGGAAGTCTCCTACATGGAGATTTACAACGAGAAGGTCCGAGACCTGCTCGACCCTAAAGGGTGAGGACACGTTTGGTCCAGGATGCAAGGACATGCTGCATTCATTTTCTCCTGTTTCTGTGGGTCTGTTGGGAGTAATTCATCATGCCAGCCTGGTTTTTGCAGATTTAGCAGGAAAACTGCATCTCAGCAGAAGCATGAGAAGTCCTGCTTTTTCACAGCTTGAATATTGGAGGCGTCAACATTTTGTAAAAGTTCAGAAATGAAGTTGTGTGTAATGAAATGAAATGAGAGGTGGAATAGTTTTCCTGTTCATCCCTCCTCCAGTCAAATAAAGTTTGCCGGTAGGGAAAAGGGATGTTGCAGTCATTTCATTTCACGATTAAACATTAAACTGGTCGATCCAGGCTCCATCCGTCTCCCACAGCTCTCCCTTCCAGAAGCTCGGTCATCTGGGCAGAGCTCAGAGGAGAAATGCTGCTCCTCCCCACCCAGAGGAGCCAGATGTGGGGGCTCGGCCCGGGAGCAAACAAAAACGTTATTTGACATATGTATATAATATTTTTGACATATAAATAAAAACTTTATCTTCATAAATAAGGAGGATAAAGTGGTTTATGGTGACAAGGCTCCTTTATGCCCAAAATCAGCTTCTTTCACCCAGATGATGGCAAACGAAGTTGTTCATGTGTCACAATGAAAGAAAACGGGTCAAACCCACAGATGGACCAACGTGTTCATTCTAATTAAAACCTAAAGGCCTATAAGGAGTCTTCATTTGATTTTACAGATTTAAAGTTTTGGGAAATGAATTATCTATTAAATATTTGCAGCGACCATAAAATCATGATTGTTTCCCTGATGATAAGAAGATCTGTGATCGGGACATCCATAGGTACTGACTTCAGAACAATCAGGATGTTTGTTGTCTTAACCTTTCAACTTTCATTAATGTCTTTAAACCAGGCAGAGTACAAACGTTTTACACCACCAGGTTGTTTCTTCTCGTTGCGACTGAACCTGCTGGCGTTAAATTTCTCACTACTGACAGATTCCAGCTTTACTTTTCCCTATCTCATTCCAACTTATCTGTTCATGTTTCTTATTCGTTAGTTGGGTTGTTGCCAGCATCTGATGGACATTTTACCACGATATCCCCATTAAAAATACATTTACTGAGAAAAATACGTATTTTACCTGCTGTATCTGGATATTTCATCTGTCTAGATAAAAATAAGTCAAATTTTTATGTTGCTACCTGCTTCTTTCTATAGGAGCCGACAGGTGCTGAGAGTAAGGGAGCACAAGGTTTTGGGGCCTTATGTTGATGGTCTGTCTCGCCTGGCTGTGGCCAGCTACAAGGTAACACAAACATTTCCTTATTAGACTGCGTTGCCGTGGGAAAAATGTAATATCACAGCGATGGATGTTTTCTACAGGACATAGAGTCTCTGATGTCGGAGGGAAATAAATCCCGAACCGTTGCAGCTACAAACATGAACGAAGAGAGCAGCAGATCGCACGCCGTGTTCAACATCATCCTCACACACACACTCATGGACCTGCAGTCTGGGGTAACATTTCGCTTTTCTATTTGTTTCTACTCACACTTTGAAAAACATTTTCTTGTATAAGTTGTTCCAAAAGTCATTTTCTACTTTGTTGCTTTTGTTTTCATCTCTACATGAAGCTTGTAGGTGCTGTTTTGATATTTTATTACCAAAATATTGTTGTAAAATTAGTTTTTTTGTCAAGCAAAAAAAGTAAACTGGTCTGCTTGGCAAAATATGATTTCTAAATCTTATCAACTCATATTTTATTGCCAGCAGAACAAAAACAACATATCAGATGTTGAAACTGAGCCATTTACGTTTGAGCTCATGCAGAATCTGATGGCAGCAGCACATCTGGTGATCTTTACATCTAAGAGCCTCTCCCTCTGAAATGCTCCTTTCATAGCCAGTCATGTTGCAGATTCAGCTGTGTGGTTGTGAAATGCTCCCCTAGTTATTTTTCATCTGTACCGAGGACTTTTCCAGCCTTTAGTTCTTGTTTTGTTCTTCCTGTTCCAGCTTTCTACAGACGTGTTGCTGCCATCAGATTCAAAATGAGCATGTGCTCTCCACGAAATAATAAAAATTCTCAGTTTCAGCATCTGATGAGTCATTTATGTTGTACTGGGATTGAAATATGGTTTGAGATTGGACATTTTACGCACTTCTTTAGGAGTGGGGTTGTTTTCTTTGTACACCGTGTAAATGTATGGATCATTCATTGCTGTCTGGGAACCTCCAGGATTAAAACTGCTCTTTCTAATCATCCAGCTGTTACAGAAAGAGGGATTTTGATGTTGTGATTATGTGGTTTGCTCCAGACCAGTGGGGAGAAGGTGAGCAAGCTGAGCCTGGTGGATCTGGCTGGAAGCGAGCGAGCAGCAAAGACTGGAGCAGCCGGGGAGAGGCTGAAAGAGGGCAGTAATATCAACAAGTGAGTCCACAGAAAATACTCGAACCAGATTTTACCTCCAGTCCAGGCATCAGTCGTGGCTTTTTGTCTTTATTTTTTCTTTGATGTGACTCTGAACTACTTGAGATTATCCCAATGATGTGCAGACTTTTTAAAGCTCCTCTCCATCCCCTCAACCCCCACCCCCTTTCCACAGGTCTCTCAGCACTCTGGGTTTAGTCATCTCGGCCCTGGCCGATCAGGGGGCCGGAAAGAACAAGAGCAAGTTTGTTCCCTACAGAGACTCCGTGCTCACCTGGCTGCTCAAGGTACGACAGCACGAATAACAAAGCCTGCTGCAGGCTGCAGCACAGATTCCTCCGCTCTGCAGGCTCGCTTTGATACATGCAAAACAGAGTACAGTTCTTTTCATTTAATACTAGAACAAAAAACCAAGTCGTTGTCTGGTGTTAAAATGTGGGAGATACAACCTCAGATGAGCAGCACTGCAGAATATTTAACACAGCCATTCTTATGCAACAAGAACTCAGTGAAAATACAGAAATGTGTTTAAAAACATCCACAGTGACCATTAAGGTGTGTTATCCCAATGCCAAGGAGGAAAGACATCAGAAAAGGTCTTAGAGACGCAGCCACTGCTGCACAGAGTAGTTTCTCCTTAAAACTGTCGCTAGCCATAAGATCTGTGATAGGGCGGGCAGATCTGTCCGAATATCGATACTATCGCCACCAAGGCTGGTATCGGTATTGAATGATACCAGTGTGATGAAATTGATAACAGGTGTCTGAAATAAAAGGGAGTTAATTTAAAACATTGTTACTTTGTAAAAAATCTAAAATAACAAAAAGCAAAAATGCTCAGATTTAAATTTCTCTCCTCCGCTGTTCGTTAAAAACTTTTTCCATTGTTGTGTTATTATGATCATGATCAATAATTAAAGGGAAAATCATGAAATGATTTTGAAATTTCAAGCAAAAAAGAATTGTTATCAACATGGGTATCACAGATACTTGCCCTGGATTTACTTGGTATGAGATTGATACCATTGCAGTATCGCATCACATTTTCTCCTCCGTGTGGAAACATCGGTACGACTTCGGTACGCTACTGTTCCATACCAAAAATCCGACTATGGATGCAAGTACCGTTATACCCCGACTGAACTGTGTGTGTGTGAGTATGTGCATATACATCAGTGTTTATGTGTAAAATCACTGTTACATCGTCCTCGTCTTGCGTGTCAGCATCAGACTCTCTGCTCTGCGCCTCGTCTCGGCATCCACATTAATGTCTGCAGTTATTTACTGATCCATAGGATAAACAGCCCAAAGCCAGATTCCTTCATGTCTGTCTTCCTCGTTTTACACACCAGGCTCCACATGTGTTTTTATGTCCTGATACATAAAAGTAGAGACTGTCATTTTCTTTTTCACTCGGCTGTTGCAGAAAAAATGAAAACCTTCAGATATTCAACTTTTAAGCCTCTGATATTTAATAATTCAGATACAAGTTAACTTTTTGTGGCTTTCAGGACTCTGCTGGTTGTTTTCCACTGGTGGAAAAGACTTGAATCTGTCCTGAACTGACTGTAAATAGAGTTTTAATGGTGTTAAATTAGGATTTCCTTTCAGAATCTCATCTTTTCCCCAAACTGGTGCAGATAAAAACTTATTTTTTTACATTTTCAGTCCATATTCATGCAAACTAAACTGATAAAATCTTTTGTTCAATGATTTTTCCTGAGTCTTTGCTTTGTTCCTGCAGGACAGTCTGGGAGGGAACAGCCGGACTGCCATGGTTGCCACCATCAGCCCGGCGGCAGACAACTACGACGAGACGCTGTCCACCTTACGCTACGCCGACAGGGCCAAGAGCATCGTGAACCACGCCGTGGTGAACGAAGACCCCAACGCCAGGATCATCCGCGAACTCCGAGAGGAGGTGGAGAAGCTGAAGGATCAGCTCACCGAGGCTGAGGTGCAGATCCAGCCGGGCTCAGCGGGCGCCGCGGACGGCTGAGCGCCTGCAGAGTTTAACGCCGCTGCTGTTGCTTTCAGTCCATGAAGGCTCCGGAGCTGAAGGAGCGACTGGAGGAGTCCGAGAAGCTGATCCAGGAGATGACGGTGACCTGGGAGGAGAAGCTCAGGAAGACGGAGGCAATCGCACAGGTACCGCTCACAGAGTCAGGATTTACTTCGGCCCTTATCTATGTCTCAGTCTCAGCTTTACCTGTGATATGAATGAGCCGTGTTGTTCCTGCAGGAGCGCCAGAAGCAGCTGGAGAGCCTGGGCATCTCGCTCCAGTCATCCGGCATCAGGGTGGTGGACGACAGGTGTTTCTTGGTCAACCTCAACGCCGACCCCGCCCTCAATGAGCTGCTCGTCTACTACCTCAAAGTATTTAACACAAAAATAACACAACGCTGCACCCTCACTGGTCCATTTATTACGTCCACTTTACCCATAAAAACAGTCATAAATGTCTAAATTCTTGGTGCCATAGACTCAACAAGGTGATGGAAACCTTCCTCAGAGGTTTTGCTCCATATGAACATGACAGCATCACATCCATGATGAGAATCTCCCGTTTCACCACATCCCAAAGCTGGAATATTAAACTGAGACGTGGTGGCTGTGGAGGCCACTTACACCAGCAGCAGCCTGAACCGATGATGCGAGGCAGGATGGATCCATGTTTTCATGTTTCCCGCAGATTTTGAGTCCAGCATGTGAATGTGGAGCTGAAAGTGAGACTCATCAGACCGCGAAGCGTTTCTCCATCATCAAACATTTATAAAAGCAGATTCAGTAAATGTAATAAAAAATTAAGGAGAAGAAATCAATAAAAAAAAGATCAAAAACACCCAAAGGCTGTGAAAAATAAATGACTTTTCCATGAAGCCTTGAAGATATTTATGGAGGCTGAGACTGAAATAAGAAGCTGTTTCAAAGCTTCCCCCTTTCTCCCTCCTGTAGATGCAGGAGCTGATCTGAGCAGTAGATGTGTAGATGTAAGACATCTAATGGTGGCAAACGGGCAGAGGAGGTCACCGACGTGAACAGCTGCACCTTCTCCAGTTTTAAAAGAACCTTAAAAACTCAGTGACACATTTTACTGGAAGCCAGGACGGGTGATGCGTCTCTCTCTGCTGCTGGAGCCCATCTGCTTCCAGGTTGGACCTGTTGTGTGTTCAGAGATGATATTCTGCATAGTTTGGTTGGAACCAGAGCTTACTGGACGTCCTGTTGCTTTTCTATCATCTCCAACCAGTCTGCCCATTCTCCTCTGACCTCTGACATCAACAAGTCATTCTGGTCCAGACAGCTGCTGCTCACTGGATGTTTTCTCTTCTTCAGACCGTTCTCTGTAAACCCTAGAGATGGTTGTGGGAAAAAATCCCAGTAAACACTCAGACCATGCCGCATTCAGAGTCACTTAAATCCTGTTTCTCCTTGTTTCACCATGTCTGCATGACTAGATGTGTTAGGTTGCTCTGTTTGTGTTAAAATAGAACGGGTGAATCCAACAAAGTGGTCTGTGAGTGAATCTTCATCGCTCAGCAGGCAGATCTTATTTACTGAGCTTCTCGTCTCAACGCCTTCCCGTGTCCAGGAACACACTCGCGTGGGCTCGGCCGACTCTCAGGACATCCAGCTGTGTGGGATGGCCATCCAGGCGGAGCACTGCGTCATCGACATCACTGAGAGCAGCAGCGTGGTGCTCACGCCTCACCGCAACGCCAGGTATGCCGTCTGCAGAAAGCAGAACAGCACAGTGACTGGAAGTGTGTGTGTGAATGGATAATGATGGTGCGGTGCAAAGAGCCGTATTTTCCATGTCTCATTCCTCTGTTTTCCCGTACAGAACCTGTGTGAACGGCGCCGTGGTCACCAGTCCGGTTCAGCTGCAGCACGGCGACAGAATCCTGTGGGGCAACAACCACTTCTTCAGGTCTGCTCAGTGCTTTCTGTCCCCCGCCGTCGCCTCCTCAACACACAGCGCACGCTTCTTCACAAACATTTTCTGTTCGCTCCCAGGATCAACCTGCCCCGGCTCATGGTGCAGGCCGGCGGTGAGGATGAGGAGGGCAGTGCTGCGATGAAGACTTGTCTGAGCACCGAGCAGCTGGCGGTGGATTTGGACGTGTCCAGCGAGCTGAACTTCGGCTACGAGTTTGCTCAGACGGAGGTCCTGATGAAGGGCATGGGCTCCAACGGTGGGTCCCAAACTCCGCCTCCACCGTCTCTAAATGTTAAATAGCAAAAGCTGACTTCTGTTCTTCGTCTTTCCGTCCCGTCCTCCTCTTCCTCCAGACCCGCTGCAGTCGGTGCTGCAGACCCTTGAGCGGCAGCACGAGGAGGAGAAGCGCTGCGCTCTGGAGCGGCAGAGGCTGATGTACGAGCAGGAGCTGCAGCAGCTCCGCCAGCGCCTCCACCCCGAGAAGCCGTCCCACCTGCTGGAAGCGTCCGGCCTGTCGCCCGGCGGGACCCCGCCCGCCTCTCAAAAGCGTGTGCGGCGCTGGAGCGAGGATCGGTATGAAACTCAGTCATGTGGAAGCTGTGCTGATAATAACCCGGAGACTTGGTGAAGGTTGTGTTCTGTGGTGCAGAGAAGCCATGATGACCCGCAGCCTGCTGCGTCTGCGGGAGCAGGTGGTCCGCGCCAAACTCCTCGCACAGGAGGCCGGCCTGATCGCCGAGGAGCTCAACAAGCGGACGGAGTATCTGGTCACCCTGCAGATCCCGGCAGCCAACCTGGATGCTAACAGGAAGGTAGGAAGCGAGTGTGGAGGCTGGAAAGCAGGAGTGTGTTTTTAATTTATCAGGCAGAAAGACAGATTTTCTTTATGCAGAAGAAAACCTGAGTTGGGCCTAAAAATAAAGCCCCTGAGCCGTGTTTTTCTCAGATACAAAATTTACAGATGCTTTTCTTTATGTAATCTTATAAGGCTTTTTATTATAGGTTCTAAAAACATTCAAACTACGTATATGAATATGTAAATGTTGAATTTTTCAGCCGATATGATGGCATTTCTGATTTAAATTTGACTACAGGAATAATCTGTTAAAAGGAGGACATGAGAGCTGAGTTATGCAGTGTGAAAATAACTATTTTTTGTGTTGTTTGGTTTTATTTAAAGCCAAGAAACATGAAGGAATAAAGAAGGAATCTCTGTCTCTCATTTTATTTCAGTTTTTTATACAATCAAACAAATAAATCATGAGTTATTTCTTCTGGGATCAGTACATTTAAAGAAAATTCCCTTTTGACATTTAAAGACAGGCTTACATATAAAAAACTGAATTTTGTTTTTACTTTTAAAGATGAATAAATGAATGAAATATTTCCAACAAATGGCCTCTGTTTCCAGAAACACAATATTTCTGCATTTAGAAACTGAACCTTAGATGTGTGACAGTATCACAGCTCATCTTCCAACTCGTTTAAAAAACAAAAATAAAGAGTAAAAACATTCCTGTTTTTCATGAAGCCTCTGTGAAAACGATTCAACAACCCCCACTGACACGTCACTACAACACACTCACCTGTGGTCAGAGAAACTGGGATCAAACTTCATATTCTAGCCAAGAAAAGTTGTTAATGAGAGAGATTTAAAAATAAAATCATGTAAAAATGCCATTTTAAAGATGCAGTTTGTAACTTTCCAACCTCAAAACTCAGAGTTTCAGACTCATTTGATGACACACTGACATCTATCTGCTGCAAATTCATTTAATAAACTAGACTTATTGATTAATTATCCCCATCCAGCACATCCAGAAATGAAGCTTTAAGTCAGAAGTGGAATCTGCTTTGCTCCGTCTGGTAGATGCTTCTGTTGCATCTCCTGTTGTCTGCAGCTGAACTCCACCCTTCCTCCTCATCCTCCTTTCCTCCTGAACACTCGTCTCTCCTGCTTGTTTCACAATGAGGCGATTGTTTCTGACAGAGCATCTCGCTGCACTCAGCCTCCGCTCCATCACGGACTCTCCTTAGCCAGTCACACGTCACGGTTGTTGTGGAGGTATCAGCCTGGGATATATGGAGCCTCTCACATGAGAGAGCAGCTGAACTGTACAAAAATCACTGGAGAAATGAGACCACATGACCCTCAGAGTGCAGCCTGATTGGTCCAGATGAGAGAGGGCTCTCAGACGCAGCTAGATGATGAAGTCCATTAGGATATGCAAACCGTTATGGTACCTGAAAGGTGTTTCTGAATGCGATAAATAAAAGGAGGGATGAATAAATCTGTCCTCCCTGTTCCTGCAGCGCGACGCGGTGCTGAGCGAGCCGGCCATCCAGGTCCGGCGTAAAGGAAAAGGGAAGCAGATCTGGGCTCTGGAGAAGATGGAGAACCGGCTGGTGGACATGAGGGAGCTCTACCAAGAGTGGAAGGACTGCGATGAGGATAATCCTGTAGGTGGAGATGAAAGGGGCAGGAGGCGTAGTCCAGAGAAACCGGGTGGTTTTTCATCCATCAGTCTCTGAGCTTTCATCCCGTTTCTCTCTCTGATCCAGGTGATGCGGCAGTATTTCAAACGCGCCGACCCCTTCTTCGACGAGCAGGAGAACCACAGTCTGATCGGCGTGGCCAACGTCTTCCTGGCCTGCTTGTTCTACGACGTGAAGCTGCAGTACGCAGTGCCCATCATCAACCAGAAGGGGGAGGTAGGACCCGCCGCGACCGGTTCAGCACGTGGTACGGACGTCAGGTCAGACTCAGATCCTCTGTGTGTGTGCGTGCGTGTGTGTGTGTGTGTGTGTGTGTGTGTGTGTGTGAGGCAGGTGGCAGGCCGGTTGCACGTGGAGGTGTGGCGAGGCACCGAGAGCTCTGAGGACGAAGGTCCGGCGCAGCCTGGTACCCAGCTGAGCATCATGGATGGAGATCCTCCGGAGCGCAGGCTGGACTGTGTGGTGAGGCCGAGCGGACCGCTTTGTTTTCTGTCGCTTTGTTTTTGTGTGTAGATTTTATTTAGTCCATATGACCGTCTACTCTTTCTCTCAGGTGAAAATCCTCCAAGCTACTGGTCTTCCTCGCCACCTGTCCAACTTCGTCTTCTGCCAGTACCACTTCTGGGGGCAGGAGGAGCCCCTGTTCACCGCTCCAGAGGTGGCGCCGTCCGGCTCCTCGTCCGCCTCCAGAGACCCGGAGTGCTCCGTGGTCTTCGACAGCGCCAAGGTAAAGGCTTCAGGGCGGAGGAGGCGGCGGCTGCTTGAGGAAAACCCGGTTTTCCATCCTCCGTTCCTTTCTGCTCAGGAGTTGTCCGTTCCGGTGTCGGAGGACTTTGTGGAGTTCCTGGCTGAGGGCGCGGTGGCGATCGAGGTTTATGGACACAAACAGGCCAACCATCGCAGGAACCTGGCCCTGTGGGACCTGGGAGTGATTCAAGCCAAGACCAGATCCCTCAGAGAGAGGTCCAGTAACACACTCTACAAAACTCGTGTTAAAAGAAGCTCGCTGACGGGTCGGTATTATCAGGAAGAGGAGAAAAGATTCTCCATCTTCAGCTGTAGACGCAGAAGCTGCTTGTCTTTGTGTTTTTTCTTTTACACAACTGTAGGCGGCACTCACGCATCACTGGCATCATTTTATCTGCTTCTTTCCTTACATTGGCCACAAAGAATCATTTACTAAAATAGCTTTTCGCTATTTTATTAAATATTGTATTTGACAGTTACTATATGACAAATCAGATTAGTAAAATTGAATAGAAATAAATTATATTAATTATATAAAAATTAAATTATTTAAAATGAAAGTATTAATTAGATTAGTTAAATAAAATATTCATAGTTTAAATAAAATTGATTTGGTATATAAATGATATTAAAAAAATCGCTTAATGCCAATATTAATAAATATTAAAAATGTAATTAAATTAGGGAAGTAAATTAAATACAATTTATAAATACAGTTGATTGACTTGAATGTTGTAGAACTATTTCATTAAATTAGTT
>JAVQJG010228205.1:0-11531 GCA_036024015.1 Craterocephalus amniculus
TATATATATATATATATATATATATATATATATATATGTGCAAACAAATCTCTCTAAATCTCATAAATATCTTTTTTATGGTTGTAAACCTTTTCTATTCTTACCTTGATTAAGTGTTCATTCTATACACCTGAACTCTCAGAACAAATGTGCATTTACTACCCTTTTTTTAACCACCAATCCTGTAACTCACTCATCAGCCCATCCTTTTCCTTTCTTTTATCATTTTTTTCTTATCTCCTTGTTCCATTTGTACATCTGTCAACTATAGCTCTATCTGCAGCAGTCGGGGTTACAGAGGGATTTTACCTGTCAGGTAATTCATCTATCTTCATCTGGCTCTCATTCTGTGAATGCTGCTGCCAAGACTTCACTCAAGCAGAGTGACAGCTTCACACAGATTCCAGAGTGACATTTCTGTGTGGGCACTGATCACCTATGGCACAATCACCTACACTTACTCCACACTTTTATATGTCAGTGTGTTCATTCTCTTTACCAGAGCCTGTATGTAAACCATGGATAAAGCCACTTTTTGTTAAAGCTTGGAACCTTCAGGTGCAGTGCCACCGATGGATGCTGGCCGCTAGCTCTGAGACATCTTTAACTTTGAAAGGCTCTCATTAAAAACTTCTTTTTTGTTAGATATGACACTCAGACTAATTTGTTTTTATAATACTATGGTTCTTTTGGTTTAAGACCTGGTGAAGATAACATCTTAAATAAAGTCCATGTTTCATTCTTAATGTCAGAAACTGATATGAGTCTTTTCTTTCTCAAGGCTAATGAAGGTTAATTTAAGTTTTGGTTCTTACTTTGTTCAATCATCCCTTTTTTAGGCGCAAGCAGTGGCTAAACTATGAAAAAGTCTGCATAATAACATGAAATGAAGTGTGAGTAACAGGTCTGTTTTTTGCAGCGCTCAGCATGTAAAGTGAAAGGGTAAGACTCTGTATAGTGTGGCTGTTATAATGGCTGTCATAACACCTCATAATTTATTTCTGTCATTTCAAGCTATATGAAATAACAGGATTAAACCATCCTCACCCAATAATTTTTACAGCAAAAAATGAAAACCAAATGTTAACTGAACTGGCAAACTATTGATCTGCATTGCTATGCTAGATATGTATAGATCTACATCATGACACAGATATTTTACTTGTTGACTTAACCTCAAATTTTCCAATAGATGGGTTATAGCAGTAAGCTTTGAATCCATGGAAGACATCCATGTTTGAGAGCATCCTTGTACAACTTTTTCCCCAAATATGTTATGCTTTTCTACTTCAGTTTATTCCCCAAATTGTCGGTTCACAGAAATTAAAATACATAGATGAAGGGGAAGGTTGGTGAGATATAAATTGAAGTCAATTTACTGTAAGTTGTTAAATGTGTGATGTATAAACTAGCTCTATTGCAAGTATTTAGCAGTATTTAAAGCCATCAACATGATTTTCTTCATAGTTTGGCATCTGTCTCTTTCTCCTAAAGGCAACTCCAGGCAACTCTTCTGCGTGCATGCTTGTTGTTGCATT
The DNA here is from genome assembly GCA_036024015.1 of Craterocephalus amniculus. Lineage (NCBI taxonomy): Eukaryota > Metazoa > Chordata > Actinopteri > Atheriniformes > Atherinidae > Craterocephalus > Craterocephalus amniculus. Next base: position 1,539 of record JAVQJG010228205.1, read on the forward strand.
AGGAAAGACAAGAAAGAAACATGGAGACAACGGAAATAAGTATTTGTATCATAAAAACAGCACTGGATGTATCATCTGGCAGCATTTCAAGTCTCACAAGGAAGACGTTCAACAAAAACAGGTTATCTGCTAAGTATGCAATGAAAACAATTACAAATGTGTTTAATTATTCCATCCTTTGCCACTTTCTCAACATGAAAGAACATCTGGAACTCTGCATTGCCACATTCCTACTCAAACCAAAGAAAACATCAAATAAAACAGACACAAAGCAAATTTATTGTGTCTTTGTTTGCCCGATCAATCTACTACAACAAAAACAAGGTCCAAAATACATAATCAAAGACAAGGCCTCAGGAAGTGTTGTGGAAAACCCTGGATTCATTCATCTCATTAAGACACTTGACTAAAAAGAGGATTTTCCAGGAAATTAAACTACAGCAAAAAGGTCCCTGCTGAGTTTTACTTGGAGATTTTCCCCTCTTGACAGAATTTACTTTTATTCTACTGATGACTTTTATGCATGATAGTATTAAATTACACATGTGTAACCTGTTTTAGGGGAGATTTCAAACCACTGAGAAATTGTATGTATTGTCATGAAGCCCAAAAATACTGCAATATTTGTGTCTGACCATATCTGCCAGCTGCAGTTTAGGACATAGTGAATATATGGCTTATCTTTTGGGTTTTGCGACCCCAATCTAAATGGTGATAAATAGATAAATCGACTGTTATTGTCTAGACATTTTATAAATCATGGTAAGCGAATTCTGTCCCGTCAGATTACCAAACTATAGCCTCTAGGTTGTGACAGTTTTGATTGTAGGTGCAAAATTAGACTTGTTCCCTTTTTTCAGTTTAGAAGGGGCTTTATTTTTTGAATTCCTTTTACACATGCACAAACAGGCAAAAAAAGGCAGGTTAGAAATGATGCGTTTGTTGTTTACTTTGCTGTTGTTTTCATAATAACATGTACTTTCCTGAAGGCTGTTGGCTCCCTAATAAAACATGCAAATATTATGCTTGTAAGTAATTATGCTTTTGTCATGGAGACTTGTAACCAGATTAAGCTTTGATGGGTGTATTGACCCATTTCAAAAACACATAGTTTATCAGTAAAAAAACTAAACTAAAATTGATAAATTCACAACAGAGGAAGGAGTTGAGTTTCATCTGTTTAAAAGTCTACATGTTGTTTCAGAGTACATATTTTCCACATCATCTCTTTTCCACCACAAAGCACTGACAGTTTTTTCTCAATTACTTTGAAAACAAAAGTGCTAGAAATTTGCACACCGTCTGCTTGTCACCCTGTCAATTTGCCATTATCACCTTTGTGCCTTTTGTGATTCCTCCAACTCTGCCTCGCAGCTTTCTGCCCACCCACAAATCACAAATGCAATCAAGTTGCCTCCGACAAGAGCCCTCAAATCACCACGGGCAACCAAAAAAAACGGATGGGATATTTAACCTATGTACCCATCAGTAGCCACTTGACAAACACACATACGCAATTTATGCCACAACGCTGTGACACACTGTAATTCAGAGGCCTATTACTGATGACGGTTTATACAAGGCATGGTAGTGTGTACATGTACATGTGGCTTGTATCTGTTTCAGTTCATGATGCAGTCCAGGCACGTGTGTGTTAAATGTGTGTCAGAACTCAACTGTGAGGCAGTCACTGATTGGTACTGATTTGTTTTCGGCCCCTCAAAGGAAAAAAAAAAGAAAGAGCCAGGGCTGACGAACATCACTCGGATTAAAATATACATGAAAAACGTCAAAACACAGCTTGAGATGCTTGCTGTAGTTCAAACATACTTTTCTATCAGGCTGTCAAATCGTGAAATAAAGAAACGAAATTATATTGAAAGAACAGCAAGGCAAATTTAGGACAAAGATACCTCAGGAGGAATAAATGTCTGAGAAAGAAGTAGTAGAGAAAGAGGGAGGGAGGAAGAGATGAAAGGAAAGACACAGTTTGGGTGCTGATTTGACAGTCAGTGCACATGTCAACACTGAAAATAACAGGGTATGCCTCCAAATACACACATTCACATACTTACACACAAATCTGGCTATAGTTGCCTTTAAAAATCCCTTACAGACTGCGTTGTCTGGAATTCGTAAACATGCATGCACACAGGAAACGTTCCGGGAGCAGCAACAGAACTGAAAGATTTCTTAGAAACCCTGCAGATATATTGACACTGGTGGTCAAATTAAAATCATTTGTCATCCTCCAAAAAATATATCAAAGAATTATTTAACTACAACTTGTACTTTTCAGGGTTCATTAAGGAGCCTCATAACTCCAAAACTTCCAGTTTCAAGTATAAACTTATTTATAAACTGGCAATAAAAGAGGGAAAATCGTATAAAGCAAATTCAGAATCAAAGCCTTAAATGCAAATGAAATGCTCAGACATAGCATGTAAAATAAAAGGCCATTGTTGCCTTGATTTAACATTTCTTGTGTAGTGATCAGTTTGCTGATGCATCCCTGCCTGCTGAACATGACAGCCACGTTCTGACTGTGGATGAAATGGACTTTTCTTTTAGTTTTACAGCCATATTACAATAGGTTGTAGATCAGGTTACTATCTGTGAGCCTTGTACACCTCACAGGTTTTTCTGCTTGCATCAGATTAGATTTCTTTCCAGGACAGTGGAGATGTAAAAACTTCTGTGGATGGGATGATTTACCCATATGCTCACTGCTTCTGGTCTGGGTGATGAAAATAAAAGGTTTAGGTTTAATGAAATGACACCTGTGCACAAGCGCAGACCTTTCTATGAATAAATGAGACCAACAACACCGGTCAAGTATTAAAGCAGGAACCCATCAGTCCCAAAGGTGACACATTAGTCACACAAAGCTTTTTGTCCTTTTCCCATTGGTTGGTATGGTTTTTCTTTGTCTTACAGTTGCTAGTAATTATTGGTAGTGTGACATGTAAAAGTACTGAATATTACTGATAGAGAATAGAAAAGGCTTCACCTGTGGGAGAGATAGCAACCAGTGTTTTGATCGAAACCAAACATTTAATCAGAACCAACCCTTGCATTAAAAGGATGACATGTTGAACATCAGTGAGGAATTTTTCTGGGCTGTGTTGAGAAATGAGAACGAGGTTTAAGAGAGACTACACCTCCAGAATTTGGGAGTGGAAAGGTGGAATATCCTGCTTGCAGTCCTGACCTCAACCCCACCGAACATTTGTGCTAATAAACCAGGGGCAGGTTTGTACCTGTGTGACAGAACCGGCTTACTCAGAATATGTAATTTAACATTCAAAACTTCATAAACAGATGAATTATATTGAAAACCAAAGGAAAGGTATGATGAGGAGCTGGATGAGGTGACAGAAGCCTTTGTAAGGCATGAGCGAGTCAGATGAGGAAAATAAAAACACTATTCCTTTTTGATTGCTCCTCCTGTGTGAGAGAATGGAGTCTTCCCACCTGAGCCCCTCTAGCTTCCCACCCTTCTGCCTTTTCATCTGTGACAATAAAAGTATTTCAGATCTGGGTCACTCTGCGTTACATCAAAAATGGTCCAAATGAGAATAATGGGATCTTTTTAGAGGATCCATTGAAAGTCCTTCACTCTCAAGCAAACCCCGGGACAATGTGATCATTTTTAATTACATAAACACCACTTTTGAAATCGAATGCAGTTGTTTAACAGGTATCATCACAGGAATATGTTATGCCTGTTTTAAAATCAGCAAATTTCATCCTGCTGTATTTCAAGGATGTATAAATGAAGATGACACATACACGATGAGCTGGAGTCTGCTTTCAAACAGGTATTTCTTTTTAATTCCCTCGTCGTTTGTTTTTACTCTCTTTTTCTGCTCAATTCTAATTGGTTTGTTTCAGTTTAAGTGTAAGTGCTCAAACAGATTATATAAATCATCAGATTTAAAACGCTTTATTTTACTTTTTTAACCCCATAATAGGGAAAATAAATCTGACTCCCACAAAAACGTAGTAAATAAGCTGCTATTTTCCCCCATTTGTTTTGTAATATTTTAGATCTGATTGATATGATGACAAATATATTCCCATTCCCTATCCATGTAACTGCTTAGTCTAAAACCACATGATCGGAAATCAGGCCAATCACATGATTGGATCATCAGGACATCCCTAGTCGTAATGGCCCCAAGCCCTCCCAGAGACTGTCACACTATTGGATGAAATGCAGACGCTTTAACAAAGACATAGAGAAAAATGTTACATCTCCACCAAAATTTAAGAATTTGATGAGATGCTGAAGGATAAGAGAAACAGAAGGAGCCCACAGCAGGTGCATCAAGTCTACTGGCAGCTGAAGGTTAACTGTCAAAGATGCGAGTGAAGCAGGCAGCTGAGATCAGGGCAACAAGAAGTGAGCACAAACACAGCCACCAGAGAGCAGGTTCAGCACCCGCACGCTTTCATGTTGTACCAGCAAAGAATAGAAGGTTAGTTGGAGCCTTTAGACTCTATATTAGTATAGACAATCTATAAATACTGTACTATCACATTTCTGCATTTCATATTTCCTTATTTTCTTTCCCCCACTTTTTCCTTTTCATTTTTCTAATTTATCTTATCTTATCTTATTTATTTATTCATTTATCTTGAACACATATTCTGCCCATCCAGATCTTCCCAGTGAATGATAAGACCCTTGGGAACTTTAACCCAGGTGGCCCTGCTGACCTCCCTCCGCAATGTTCCATCAGACCAGTGGCACTTGGCGAAAAGCAGCAGTTTGTGATGAGGTGAGGAGGCGATGCAGAGAGTTTGCTTGTTCTCACGGTGGATCTGTCCGAGATACAAATTGATGACAAAATATTTTGTCGTGTCTTTTACTTTAAAGCTGCCTGCCAGCTACAGTAATTGTCATTTCATAATATTTAGAAGTCTGTAGGCGTGATAGATGCAGTTGTTTTCTTAAGTTTACAAACAGGCAAAATGTGTGAATTTTTTAATCATACTATTATCATTTTTTTATTTTTAGAGAATGATAATATAAAGATGTTTTTTTCTCACTCATGGCTCATGGTTAGAGGTAGAGTGAAGCGATTTCTTGTATCTTGTATCAGTAGCCCAGTGTTCAAACTCAAATGAACAAAATGAAGGATTGTGTTGATTTCAAACCGTGACCAGGTAGACCAACAAAGTTGTCAGCCACAACTGCTGCAAGCTGTCATTGTTAAAGGGGCAGTATGCAGTTTTAAGAACTGGGGTGTGTTAACCTTTGATCAAAGTCGTTTAGGTAGTTTGTGATGTCATTGTGATTTAAAAAGAGTAAATAATTGTTTGACAATAAAAGACTTCGCTCAATAACTAACCATGAGTGAATGAATAGTTTTTCTGGTATCCTTCGTATTCTTTGAAAAATCTGGAAAAAAAAAATCTGAACATTTTCCAGGTTGAACTGTGATTCACAGAGCACACTACTTTCATCCCGTTGTATGAAGGAGACGCTTTGATTGCTCGTCCTGTGTTATAGAGAAATTATTTTTTAGAAAATGTAAGATTTATGATGGAATAAAGTGTCTGTAGTTCCCATAAGAACCAAACAACACATTCAGCCTTAAGATGATCCCATGCCATTTTGCTGTGCCCTGTGTTCCTCCACTCTTCTCTGCTTTTGAAATCATAGTTCTTGTTCTTTAGTCGTTTGCAAACTCCAGCATTCAGCCTCAGTTTGCATTCCTCACACAAGCACTCCTGAACTTCATGAATCAATAATAAATGAAAGCCGTGTCCTCTGTCTGCTTGTTTGATGTAAAAATATCACATAATGGAGCGATGTATGATATTGATCAAAATTTAAAACCACTTTTAAGACATTGCATTGTCTCAGTTGTCTGTCCTTGAAATTGTCTTGAAAAGTAGACAAGCCTGTGAGAAAAAGTTAGACTGTCATTAAGAAAATATCCATTCTTTGTCATTCAGGGAGTTTGTTTCTATCTTACTTATTTTTTGTTTTGTTTTGCGGTTTCTGTCTTGTTCTTAATGCCTGACTGTGCTCTTGTGACTCTTTTGTGTATCTTTCTTTAAAGTCAATCTTTATGCTCTCTGAGTAGATGTTTTGCTTCTTTGGTGCCGTCTGTCAGCTGTTTTCTCTGTCTCAGTTCTCCAAAGTCACTCCATTTTGTCGTTTTCTTCCCAGGTACTGTCTCTCTGTAACATCTTTGAAGCTTTGTTTAAAGTTTAGTTCCTTTTACAAATTTAGTATAGCTCTTTTGGAGTATTGTAGATAGTTTTATATTTTCCTATCTGTATCAGACACTGTGTTAATTTGCCTTTGCAGGTTCTTCACAGAGGATTATAGCGACCATGTTTGTATTTTTCATTACACTCTCTGTTTAGTCGTAATTCTCCGCACTTAAATCCCACTTCACTCTTTGATTATTGCTCACATTGAGATGAAAATAGTGACTGGCTTTGATGTTTGTGGCCTATATGAGTTTGTCCTGCTTCCCCTAAAGGTAGAACTCTCACAGAAAACATGACAGAGTTCAGAGTACAAAAGAAGCCAAGAGGCTTGCTTTTCATTTGGTCATGTTAAGGTTTGCTCAGCTTTGACAAGGACAGAAATCAGCCACTGGAGCTCGCCTATCTTTGAAGTTTGAAAGCGTGAGCTGAACTGAAAATAAAAGAAGCAATTTGTGTTTGTCATTCAAGTTTAGCATTGAATTGTAACCAGAAATAAAGCCGGTGACCGTCCGGAGGGAAGTCATTTGATGTTTCCGCACCTCGTTCTATTCATATTAATTATCCCGATGAAGTAAAAAAACGGTCAAACAAGTACATACATTTACATCACGTCAGACTCACAGGAAAAACATAAAAAGTGTTTACAAATCCAAAGTTCTGTGTTTTTTTCCGCAAATATGCTTCCTGCCTGCTGACCAAAACAGCTTTTTTTCAGATAATCACATAATGACAAACTGTCACAGGGTACCCTCAAAATGTCACTTTTGGATATAGTGCAATCTAAGCTGGTAGTAATTTGACATTAGGGGAATCCATCACCAAGGTAACATGACAAAAAAATCGAAGGGACAACTCAGGATTTGCTGGACATTCCAAAAGGACATGTCCCTGAACTGTCTCTACACACCTCTACACCTAATGGGAATGTTGCTGCTAGATTTAAACTTCATTCTTGGAAGTCAGGCATCGTTTTCCCTCCTCCCCTCCAACTTTTTCATGCAGTCCATGTTACCAGGTGATGAGTGAGCACTGAGGAATGACATCTCGCTGTTTGCTATTGGCCAAAGTGGCAATAAGCAGCTGTTGAGAAGTTCCGTGTGTGTGGAAAGCGAAGTGAAGGGGCCATAAACAAAGTGTCGGTTTGAGATGCGTTGGGAATCAGAATATGTTGGCTGGGCTCATGCAGGCACAGTGAACCAAGCAGATAATGGATATGAAGCAATGTGACTGTGTGATGCTGTCATTTTCAACATATGTGACCAAAAATAGTTTTTGTTTATTTCAATGAAAGAGCAAAGGTAATGGCTTCCATTAAAAGGCAAAGCAAACATCATATGCTTTCTTCAAGCTCTCTGAAATGATCTTATTTCAATTAAATAAGATCATTATGGAAAGCCTTAGGTTTTCATGAGTCATGTTTTCTTGATAGCATAAAGATTCTGCCTAAAAATAGCATCTGTAACAAGTGCATAGCTTGTTTGAGAAATTACAGTATGACATATACAAACTGTATTTCATTGAGCTCCTGAGCCCCTGTTTTAAGATGATCATGTGGTGGATCAGAAATAGATTACCACTGATATTGGTCCAATCTTGTCTCACCTCCAAGTTGTCTGGATGTGTGGATTATAACATTACTGTGTCAATACAGAGATGATGAATGGAGTTAAAGCGCCAATTCCAATCTAATCATGGTTAACCCTGAGATCTATGAGCCGTCAGGACTATGAACTACAAGGCAACGATGTCTACATGGAGCGGGAGAGAGGGAGTGAGAGAGATGGAGAGGGCTGTGGTGCTAATCCAATCTCGTCAGAAGTACAAGCTGTCAAGTGTGGGTTACGCTGCATGACAATTATATCAACCACATCGATATTACGGAGGTGAAGCGAGTAACAGGATTATACGATGACTGTGCCTATAATGGGGGCCAAGAGACAAAGGAAAGAAGCTTATTTTCTCCTGCATGCATGTATAAGCTGTTTCTACACTGAAACATCAAATCTGAGACACAATAGCTGCGAGGAGCCACTGAGCCTAAAATCAAAAGGCACTGATGAGAAATTCATACAATTTCCAATTTAATAATTTTGAAATATTCATTCAGATAGTATTTAATTGTCAAACTGAAGTCTGTTTTTTCACGTTTGGTTTGTTTGTGATTATATCACAGGCTGAAACGTTGCCGATGCTTAGTTACTGCGGCGCCACACATATGATAACATGATATAACATCTAAACCGCTTGAAAGGAATGAGCTCATTGTGAAGTCCATCTGTCTGTCATATGACTCATTAGATACTCAGCAGTTTCTCTTTGTGACACTGTCTGGGCTCTGTATAAATAAAAAAAACAATGTTTTCTGCTGATAAATAATTACCCACAATTACCCAGGGACACACATTTATTGATAACTCACAGATATTAGAAAATGCAGATTCTTCATTTGCAGTAATTCTAAAACTTCACATTATGGGTGAATAGGAATGAAATCTCTGTAATGAAACAGAAAATGTCAATCTAGACATGTTTGTGAAAAAAACAAACCCAGATGTATGCACATATATACAAACTATTATCACAATGTGAAATCCTAGAAAGGAACACAAACAAAGCTAGAAGTTTTGAGTGTTTTGACACTTGTATTGTTATATTGATACTTGAATATAGCATTCTGCAGTCCAGCTCGAGCATTAACAGACTTAGCAAAATGAAAAAAAAAAGACTAACAGCAACAGTCAAAGAGATTGACAGACAATTTGTTCTTGTCCAGCCTTATCAGATTCATGGCTGTCTGAGCAGTGTGCAGTTGATCACTTGTCTATGATGAGGAGGGCTCACAGGGTGTGATGGCTATCACCCTTGACAACCACCTCCCACCACCGATAGATGAGACAGATAACTGACAGGCGGCAGGGACGCAGACAGTGAGACTGAACGCCGTTCGAGCCTGTTCGATTGTGTCTGATCATCAGGGTAAGATCTTGATGTGGAGGCTGCAGCTGACAGATCTCAGGATCACTGACACATCAACCATGGGAGAAGAATTAGACGGTGATGATGCATGAGAGTTTTAATTGAAATGACTTTGAGTTAATTCATGAGGGAGACGAGAATTTGGAAACAATGAGAAAATAGACAGAAGGAGGAGTGAAATATAGGAAAAGATACACCTGCACATTATTTACATACCTGGATAAAGACATCAGTTGCACTCAGTGGATCACTAAATAACAGATTATGAAACAGGGAAATATTTGTCCTGCTACAGACAGCCAGACTGAATGACACAACCAAGCACCAGCAAAAACAGTTTGTGGTTATTGCATATCTGTAACTATTCAGATCACAAATTCTCTGCATGATTTTACACATTTTTGAGCCATTTCTCATTTTTCATGCAGTGTTCATGATTGTATGTTTAACACCCCTGAAATATTTTAAATATTGTGAATATTTCCTGTCCCAGGGTCAGTGGTGTTGCACCTGTGCTCCTTTCATATCTCTATGGACATCAATGCATCTCTTTTTGCAATTCTGTGATGCCATTTTGTCTCTTTGTGGCTTTGTTGTCTCTTTTTACACTTTTTTCTTACCATCTTGGGTAAGAACTGACATTTGACATATTTCATTTACTTATGATCAATAGTTTTTTTTTTTTAATTAATTTCTCTTTCTTGTACAAGATGCAGATGTTTGAATTTCCCATTAGGGATTATAATACACTCACCGGCCACTTTATTAGGTACACCATGCAAGTAA
>JAVQJG010228279.1:0-10068 GCA_036024015.1 Craterocephalus amniculus
CCCAATATTTACTTTACTAAAAAACAGATTTCCTGTAAACTGTTAAAATGGATTCATAGAGTTTTAGAAAAGAACTCGTAATGATGTTAAAGACAAAAGAAGATCCAGAAAGAACATTAAGAATGACCAGAAGGCTGCAGCTACAACTACCTGCTGATCCTACATGAAAAATCATGATGAAGAGGTCAGAGTCAACAACTCCAAAATATGGAACATACCCTGAGAAAAAAGAATGAAATATAACCATCAAGATATACAGCTGATATCTTAAAAGAATATAATTAACTCATAATTAGGTCATTTTTCAAAATATAAATTAAACTACAACACAGAAAAGTGATCATGCGTGTTGTGCCTTATGTATTAGACTTTGCTGCCATCTAGTGTGACCTTGTAAAATTAAATTTAACAAAACTCAAAAGCAAGATGAACTAAGGTGTGCAGTCAGACTACTGATATCTGACATGTAACAGCTGTAAACTGTCATTTGGTTTGCATTTTTCGGTAGGTTATGCTGTTATGTCAGTATCTGACAGTTTTGTGAGTTGTCTGCTATTCCCTCTCAAGTCTCAAACAGGTGTGCAATGAAAGAAAATAATGAACAGATTTTAAAGCAAGTATGCTGGAAAACATTAGACTTAGAAAGGCATCTGATTTATTGTAATTTGTGTCATCTATAATAAAGAAAAAATATCTTTAAGAAAAAGTTACTGTAAAAAGACTAATCTTGAGGGAATAACTTAAAATTTAGATATATATGGCAAAAAGAAAAATATACATTGACTAAAATCCATGCAGCAATTACCACAAGTTGAACTGAAGCAGGTTTGGAATATGTTAAGAAAAAGTAAAAAAAAAAAAAAAAAGAACAATAAAACTAAATTATGGAGACAGAGAAAACTCACTCCTATGATGTCATCATCAGTACAAAGCTTCAGTACAATACCACCTTCACATTATCAGGGTCAACAAAATCAATGGTAAAGTGAAACATAGACTTAATACTACAGACACCACAGAGGTCATGTCAGCATGAGATCTTAGATCCACGGGAACATTTGCTCAACTATATTGACTTAAAAGATATTCATTTACCAGAGAGAAGTTGAAACTACATGACCCCTGTCTCTTCAGAGGAAGACTGACAAACTATTCTGTCTGAAAATAAAAGTGAGTCTGACATGGTTACGGCTAAAAAAAAAGAAAGAAAACACACACAGAGATAATGGGCCCAAATGTAGACCTAAGAAGCAGGCAGTAGGCAGGTGTAGAAGAGTAATTACTTTAATCACTTACTAGGAGAATAAAGAATTGAAAGTGCAGCAGGAGCAGGAACTAAAATGACAACTGCACAGAGAACAGAATCCAAAGCAGAACAAGTGTAATGATTCATTCATTTTATATGTGTTTTATCATAGCTAGTGTTTTTTGTTTAGCATTTTCATATTTTCTGAAAAGCAAATGCTCATTTTGAATTAATGGCATGACATCTAAAGAAAATTGGGACATAGTTAAGTTTTAGCACAACGTAGCATTCACCCTTAACATGAGTCCATAAACATCTGAGAGCTGAAGATACCAACTGCTTGATCTTTTAGTTTGGAATGTTAATCCAGTGTTGTTTCAGGGAAGGTTCAAAATGTTTAATGGCCCCAGGCTCTTCTTCATTATGTTTTTCATGTTGTTGTTCCAGTCTTTTGCTAAGTATTTTTACATAAGGATTATACCATCCATTCTATGTCCTGGACTCTGAAAAGTAATTGATGCTGTAGATGCAGTTAATATTGTCTTACTGAAACATATGGTCTTTTCTGAAGAGGGAATAATCAGGATCTAAAACTGAAAGTGTTAGACAGTTTGATGTATTGTGTTGCACAGTGCTGAGCCTCTTGCCCATCTTTACTTGTGAGAGACCCAGCTTCTCTGAGCTGATGCTTTTATACTAAATAATGCAGCTAGCCTGTTGCTAATTAATTTAATCAGTTATATTAGCAACATGTATATGTATTAGTTTGGGACATATATCAGTTTGATGCATTTATTGCATCAAACTGGTGCAATAAATGCAATAGCACTGACCTCTAGAAGCTGTCTCCACTCTAACTGCATCTCTGTACAATAATAGACACATGTTTTTAATCTTTGACATGATGGCACAAGTATAAATGATTAAGATAAGCCTGGAATGCAGGAAACTCAATTAGTCAATAAGTTCTTCCCTTGTGGAAGCAGCCAGCGCATTTCTGACATTCAAACATTAATAATGAACATTATTTTCAGTGGTAAAAGTTCACATTTTTATTGAATTCTTTTTAAATGAGTTTTTCTTATCTTACCTCTGCATAGATTGCAAAGTTAATTTGCATTCATATGACAACATTCAAACACTCATACACGCAAACATTTGTAATGCAAGGTAATTTACTTCCACCAGATGGCAGAGTAAAGCTTAAAAATAATATTTGTATTAAATACTCTTCCCTGACAATTTTACTGTTTTGTTTTCATCTTCTACAAGACTTACATGATGAGAGGTTAAAGCATCACTGTTGATGGTTAAGAAGGCACTGCTGTTACAGCTAACGATTGTCTAGAGAAAAAGAAAAAACAAAGAAACATTTATCTCCTGTTTTTCTTTCTTTTTTATGGGAACTTAAAGGGTTAATCCTGTTGTACACAAGTGCTAAAATTGGGATGCAACAGTAACACTTTTTTCAAACTGAGTACGAGTACTGTACTTGCGTTTGCGTACTTGCCGATATTTAGTACAGATATGACTATTCAAATATTCACAATTTCCATTACAGAAACATTTTGTGATATATTGTATGAAAAAGTCATCCCCTAAATATAAAGTTTGAAAACTTTCTTGATCCGCACCTACATGCCCAAAATCAGCTTCCCTGACCAATGTAATGTCCAATGTGGATATTTAAAATATGTAGAACCACCAATAACTTTGTTTCTCGACAACCGGCTATGAAAACTTAAAATACAAGGCTTGAAAAATATCAGAAATTTAATCAATTAGGAGGTTAAAAGCAACTTTGGGTGGTTTTGTTTGCCAAGGCCAAAGTTTGCCAAAATAAGCTTCTCTCACCAAGATAAATTAATGGATGAAACTAAAGCATTAATGTCATAGAGTAATCACATTGATTATGCCAACCCTAATTTTTCACATAGGAAAGGAGTTATTGTATTAAGTACAGTACAAGCCCATAATATCAGGCCAATACCCAATACTTGCACTGGTGCATTCCTAAAAACCCTTTAAAGCAATGTTTTAACAGACTCTTTCAAGACAGGATTTTCTCTTACAAATTTTATATGCCAGGCCATAATAGATTTTAGTCTTATTTCAATTAAATGTTATTATGTTTTTAGACCAATATGTAATTGTATTTTATCAACAAGAATATCATTGGTTATAATTTAGATTTTTTTTCTGTTACCAGACTTCAAGTTGATCTTCATATAGCATTTTCTTTTTTAATTTATATCTTATTATTGGTAATTTCATGTAATTTAAAAAAAATCATGGGCTGAGTCTGTGTGATGAAACTCTCTGAAAATATATCAATTAAACAAATTTGTTGAAGCTTATACCTCATCAGACTTTGACTGAAAGTTAACAGTTTGTGGAAGATCAATTGATTATTTTCATTGACTATTAGCAATACTTTTCCATGAACACTCCAAAAAAGTTATATTCTGTGATGAAGGAAAGGAAGAAAGAAAGAAAGAAAGAAAGAAAGAAAGAAAGAAAGAAAGAAAGAAAGAAAGAAAGATCTCCCAAACTCTTTCAGATTGAGTTAAATTTATTTATAAAACTTTATTTAATTCTTTTCCAACTCAACAGCTGTGTTTCTTGGAAAACGTCCAAGTGATAAACCCAAACCACAAACGGTACGAACATCAAACAACACACAGCACCATCTACATCATTTAAAAATACACAATCTACAGTGGAACAAAGCTCAGAAATGATGATAAGGATGGTGGTGAGCAATCTATCAAAAACCCACTTATGTGGCTTGAGATTTTTTTTCATAGGAAAGAAAAAGAAGTGAAAAAATGTAATGAGTGGATATTAAATATTGTAATGTTGGAAAAAGTGGAAAAACATAAAATACACAAGTTCTTTTTGATTGCTGGTTGCCCCATATCCTTTTTTGTTTTAATACTTCTGGTCACATGCAATGTTTGCTCAAACTGTGTAGGTACTCTTGTCCAAAGGTGTTACATTCATTTTGGGAGTGCCAAAGAAACAATAATAAAATAGAATTATGATAGATAAAATAAATTATTTTTCGTATACACAGATCGTTTTTTCTTTTTGGTTTTTACAATGGCTATGCAAAACAATTCATTCCTGAGGTGCAAGACTGTTTCAAACAATTACCTTCGATGCGTAAGAAAAAGGGATGTAAAACGTAAATAAGTCTGAACCAACAGCAAAAATCAGACAGAGGATAAACATGACACAACTTGACATTGTCGAAATCTGAATGTGGCAGCAGCTCATGAGTCAGAGCAAAGCAGTTTAAAGCCCACGTCAATGCAGCTGCTCGCTCATGTTGTTACACAGAAACATGCACATGCTCATTTAGCCACAGCAACAATATGCAGTTGCACAGATAAAAGGACGGACAGGCCGAAAAGTTAAAAAGGAGATCATCCAAACAATCTGGCATACCAATTAGACATAATACACATCATGTCTCTCGACTAACTTCATTTAAGTTGTTTCAAGCATTAAACAGTTAACAATTAGCCTGTGCAGCAGGGGATCTTCACACATATTACGAGAACAAAACACTAACTGTACCTAGTGATGGGAAAGTGATGCAGACATAAAAAAAACAAAAAACTTAACAGTAAAAACTGTCAGTCGAATAATGCGAGGTAGCATCAATAAGGGGAGCAGAGGGACCTGAGAGGAAAAGCAGGCAGCGGTGGGTAAATGCTTAGATTTGCATTTCTGTGTAAAAACAGAAGACAAATAGCCCTGTGAGAGTAAGGGAGGTGCATAAACTCTCCTTTACAGCTGGTGAACAAATCGGAACAAATAAATCTAAAGCATGTGTACCATGTGCAGACGTGTGTATTGTCAGTTGCAGAGAGCAAAGAAAGTCATTGCCTTTAGGTTAGTGTATACACATGTGAATAACTGACAGCAATAACTCACTCGCTGTGTTCAGAGCGAAAGCAAAAGTCTCCATTGAAGTTTCTTTTTCTGTCAAAGGGCAAGTTCAATGTCACTATCAAAATAATAAAACATTTACATAGCAGGAAATATAAAATAAAAACATTCAACTCCTAATATAACATACAGTAGCAAATCTCTTTTCCAAATCAGTTTTAAAATCAATTGAAAATGCATGCGTAATGTGAATGAACAATAAGTCTCTTCTGCTTTACAATATTGTAACGATGTATGTTTCTAGTCTGTTTTACAAACACTTAAGGACACAAACAATGAAAGATCACTGACGTGCATGTTCACATGCTGAAAGGAAAAAAACAGGAAAAGAAAAATCACAACCATTATTAACAATTTCATATTGTAGAAATATGAAAAAAGAGAGAGAGAGATGAATGGAATTAAACCATGTCAAAGTGAGGGGGGGACAAGTTGGGAGGCAGGGCTTGTTTGGTGATGTTGCAGGTCAAAAGGCCAAGGGTCAGGACTGCTGGCCGCCCCACTGGCTATCTACAGGCCGCCGCAGAAGCTCCTCCACGTGCCTCGCCACATCCATCGTGTCATCTAGGTCGAAGTCTCCATCTGCATCTAACATGGAGTCACCCCTGCCAAAGGCCACAAAGAGGAGTCACCCACAATAAACCAACCTCTACCAACACCAAGAAAACAGGCGGGTATGTGCAAAGCAGCTTGTATATTCGTAGGACTTTACAACTTACATTGCTGGGTATATGCCATAGGAGTGAGGATGATTGACAGGTGCTGGCGAGGCACCTTGATCCATATAGGTTTGATTTCCACTTGATGGATCTGGATTGGCTGTAGCAAATCTACACAAAGGACACACACATGCACACATACATATATATTTATATATATAAACATAGGGTAAAAGCCTCTGCCTTTGTTAAGCGGTTGCCTAAGCAACCAATCTCAGCATGTTTTACAGCCCTTTCTGCATCATTATAGCCATTTTCTCGTATGCGGGTGACCCCGCCATGGAGAAAGGCAGGCAGCGTAGCGTGCGAACTAACAAGCCTAACTCTAATGATGAGTGGGTGAAGAGCTCACGCAGGAACCCTGGCAATCCTTAATTGGCCTCCTCCAACCGAAAACAGCTACCTAATGGCTGATCTGAATTCAGGGTCAGGTATTTAGTGATTAACTCTAAATTTGACTTGAGAGTTTAATCTGGTGTGCCCACGACAGAAAAGAAGAAATTGAAGACTGAGAGGGAAGGAGTGGACGAGAGGCTGGGTACTTACTCAGGCACCACTTGTTTGATCTGCGGTTTCACATAGCCATCCACTGCTTTAGCTTTAAAACAGACAGGCAGACAGAATAAATAACATCTCTCACTCACAGCACGTTATTCACAGGAACATTTCTGAACTGTTGTGGCTTTGTAGCTGTTTCATTAAATCTTGATAGTAAAAGCAGTTTGCTTAAACAGGAGGTTGCTTACAGAGCGGTGGGGTGTAATATTTGGAGAAAACCTCATCCTTGGGTCTGTCGGGGTAAAGGAACAGGAGGTGATTGAGATCGCTAATTCGGTCGGCCAGAGAGCGGATGGAGAAATCTTTGGTTGTGTAGGGCATGAGGTTCCAAACCATTCGTTCACCTGAGGAAACGACAAATTAACAGGAAAAACAATCATGTGACATCTTCACTCGAGATCATCTGACACCAATCTAGCCTTTAACTGTAACATAAATTTCGTTGCTTATTTAATTTATACAGTGATGCTGTTGGCAGTAGTAGCTGCTTACTTCCACATCCTGAAGTGTGAGATTGTGATTGGTCTTTCAAGGTTACACATCGCTTTAGAAGGTTTTCAGCTGATATTTGAATGAAAAAAGGCAACAACATCACAGCATTCAAGATAAAATTAATGCTGTCAAAAAATAAGGTATATCTTATTACAAGGCTCCATAAAACATCATTATAATACTTGAATATCTGTAATTTAGTTGCTCTGGCTGATCAATGTTTTATTATAGTATATAGATGCTGCCAGAGCATCAACAATAAGAGTTTATTGAAAAGGCAAGTAACATTGAAGAAATCAATGAAAGCCTGTCCTTCCCTGAACTTAAACTGAGCAAACCATTAGAGTTCAACAAGTGTCAGCTGAGATGAAAACATGCCTTTGAGTCTTGTAGCATCAACCCACATATTCTAAGTTGGAGTTTATGATTGTCTAAAATGGAAATGAGGGATGAGGGGTACATTTGGTACATTTGTGTTGTGTGCATGAGACAAAGAGACTATGAATGATCAGATGTTTTTAATTTCTTTGGTATGTGGATGCTCGTGTGTTTGCAATTACCAAAAATAGTTGTAAAGCCGTTAATGCTGCTTTATTGTATGAAAAGTGCTTTATAAATCAAATTTGGTGTGGTTTTTGTATGTACATCTCTCAGCGGACAAACCGCAAGATGCAGAGATAAGCAAATACATTACATGAGCCCTAAATTATTCATCTCTGTCTTTGCTGCCCTAATTCACACTCACTCTCAAAAATCAGAAAACAATCTCAAATGGTACCTGCTTTATTGGGATTCTCTGCCACCCATGCGATTGTAATTCCTCCAATCTCAGAGTCACTGAAGCGCAGAAGGAAGGTACCATTGGGTTTGGACATCAGCATATCCTGAGCCTGTTGCTTGTTCACAAAACCCAAGATAGCTCTACAAAGAGAATATATACACATAACATTTCCATTGCAATTACTGCATGTATTTTTTAATTATCTATCTATCTATCTATCTATCTTAGTTAATCTATTCCCAGATATTACTAGATGGATTTTGATTTCACCAGATTTATTTGTTAATAATAATAAGAGACTTAAGTCTTCCACAAAGTCTTTAAGTGTAAATGAAGATTTATTTTCATAAAATGGTGTTGTTTCTCAGACGGAATATCACTTTTAGTAATAAAGTTTTCCAAACTAGCAAGAAATTAGGATTTCTTTATTTTTATTATTTATTTTATCTTTGTTTTTAGGATATTTGATTTCTAATTCCAAGTAAGAGCCAGAATAAAGAAATAGTATTTGCTGAACCCATGGGCATCTAAAAGCATATCATCCACGGTCTCATTATTTGCGTATAGAAAATATGTAGGAAAGTTAGATCTATCATAATAACTGTATTAAATACTTTCCATGTGTTCTGTACCGGTATGTTATTCTGGTTTTCCTGCTTGATTTATAATGGGAACATAAAAAGCTGACTTTCACAGAATATGCTGTCCAACTACTAAAATAAAAAAGATAATCACTGTACTGCATTTATGTTTCTGTTCACAGCCAATGCTGAAATCAACAAAAAGCCTCTTCAGCTTCCTTACCCATCATTCCAATGTGGTTTCAGATGCTTTTTTGTGAGTTCCATCACACCATCAAACCACTGCCAAAACGTGAAGTTCCTCCCAGGCAAGCTTTCCTGAAGAATATAAAAAGTCATGAGGAAAACATGTTTTTCAAGCAAATATCTTTAAAACATTTTAAGATTGCACAGAGTCGTAACTCCTTCCCTATTATATTCCACTTGCATTCACATTAAATAATGCTTGTAAGTGTGCGTGCATATGATGCACAGCTGACTCACTGCATGTGCTTTCAACCTTCATGCGCATTTGTGAAGTGGCTGAAATATGATGTTCCTGTTATCTGGTAAAAAAAATGATTTGTGGTAAATGGAAGTGCATTTTCTGCCTTCGACAGCTGCTTTGAGCCAGAAAATGAGGCCTGTAGCATTTTTCGATGTGGACAAACAGGCCCATTAAGATGAAGACCTGGCTACCAATGAGACATTCTCACTCAAGTCAACCACAGAGTAGTGCTGTGGGGATGCTCCAAATGGAGCAAGAAATATTGCTGTGCATGAATATCATAGTAACAACAAACACTTCTATGAAAAGCAAGCAAGTGGTTGGAATATCTTACGGATACTGGCCTGTGGGCTTCTTAAAAATGTACAGGGAAGACAAACATCTAAATGCAGCAGGATAAAAATCCATTCATCAAAACAGAATATAGAAGATAAATAGAATACTTTTTATAAAAGCTGCTTGTTTACATACAGTATCACGAGGTAAAGAACTGGTACTGACTCTGTTAAACTGTGACCAGGTCATTGTCATGCTCCGGTAGTCATCAGGGTTGTTGCTGGAGCTGCTGAAGGCCTTTTGAGCCAAGAAGACCAGGTTCTCCTCAGACAGGCCTCGGTTGCTCTGTACCTCTGCCTTGTACTTCATGTTGATGGCATCATAGAGCTGAGGCCAGAGCACTTTATCTGGCACGAGGAAAGGCACCCGTCCCTACAAAATGTTAACAAAAACATTAATTAATAATTAATAGATAGAGGACTGACATATTATATGGGACTGATTCGTCCGAATACAAAAAATCCCATAAAGTCCATTTTCTTTGTATTTTGTTAAACGTACAATATAGACAGATGCTATTTAAAAAAGGGACTTTTATATCTTAATGCAAACATGCAACAGCCTCTAGATACAACTTTCAACACAGACACACCCATGTACACACATATATGAACTCACCGGCTCTGCAAAAGCATTGTCCCAAAGTACAGTTGCTGTAGCATTATTGTCTTGGCTACCATGAACAATCACCACAACAGGAAGTGATAGTGTCTGTTCAGAGAAAAATCAGAGGGCATCAAATTAGTGGAGAAATGCTGTAATAACAAATGATGCACATACTGTAAAAAAGAAATAAAACTCATTGAATCCACTACATTTCTGTAGATGTAATTGTAGATAAAGGGTATCATTTTTAAGATGCATGATAAGAATTAATGACGACAGGAAGAAATGGAAGTGATTTGGTTTAC
>JAVQJG010228299.1:0-10767 GCA_036024015.1 Craterocephalus amniculus
TTTAATCTCTAACTTTACACCTTTTTGGAAATGAAGTTTTCTTCGCCCACACTGTCTGCTGTCCACATGTGCTGATAAAGAAGTGAGGAGAGAAGCTGAGTGAATGTCATGGGTGTGTGAACCCGGAAGGGAGCACACTGGTGGGCCACGCTGCTTTCATCTGCTGCCTCGTGCCTGGATGGATGAGCTTCCCCCGCAGCCCAGCGCCACGTGGCCCTGAATGAGGTCGGAGAGGACGGAAACGGGGATTCAGCAGAAGAAAGAGTCCCTGAACTGGCCTCTTAAACGCAGTTGTTCCACTCGTTACTGCAGCCAGCGCTGCGCCGAGCGGGAACATGTTATCTCCAGAAGTCCCACAGCCCTCCAGAGACGAGCTGGCTTCCACATACTGATGAGCCCACAGATCACCCACCGATTTCACTGTACATCCACAGAGACGGCGAGAGGACCGCACATGCATACGAGGAGAGGCCTGCACGTACACACATGTATACCGTCATGCCGCGTTAAATAACACAAGAGCCGACACGGACAGCCAATGAGTTTATCTGGACAACTAATTATTGTTGCAATAAAAGGATCATGGACGGAAAAACGAGAGATGGCGGATTAGAGGAATGGAGGGCTGGAGGAGAAGAGAGGAGAGATGGATAACAGAAGGAACAGAAACTTGGGAGGAGGATGAGAAGACCAAGAAGAAAAGATTAAATATGAATGTGAATTGGACATGAAGAGTGGATGCAGATCCAGGCTGAGCAGAGGAGGAAGTTGGTCTCAGAAGAGTTTCTACAAAATGCACTTTAAAATGAAATGGCTGTATTAAGACTATAGAAAAGCCCAGAGACTGGACCCAGCAGCTGCACCTAATGCAGAGAGGAGCAGGACAGCACAGCACTGATAGCTGGAGGCCTGCTGACGGAGCCTGGCTGTAGGTTATCAAGGAGGAGGTAATTTAGGGGGAGGACAAGGCGAACTGCGGTTCTGTCAGACTGTTTGAAAGGAGGTGTAAGTATAGGGGAGAAGACAGTACTAAGGAGGGGGTAAACAGGTGGAGGAAGCAGGAATGAGTGGGAGAGAAGGCTGATGGAGATGTTGGAGGAACGGACAGGGAGAGATACTGCAGCGGGGGCAGACTGAGGACTGTTTACAACTTAATGTGAACTTTTCCTGGATCGTATCTAAAGTAAGGGAGCTCGTCAGAAAATAAGTGGCTAAATAATTGCATTGAAAAGCTATTTCCTTTCATTTTCCTATCCTGATGTGTTGGAGAAGGATGAGAGTTATGAGGAAGAGAGGTGAAACTGATTTGCTGACGTTAGAAAATGCTGGTAGAATGTCTCCTCAGCTTTGACTTGGATGAGCAGCAGCTTCAGGCACTCGGGAAAAGGGTTGAGGCACAAATGTTGAGGAAAATCTTGGTATGGTTAAAAAAACGCCTTTCAAATAATCAAATGTGCAATTAAAGTCCCATTCTTGAAAATCAAAGAGCAATCTTCCAAGAGAGAGGTTAAAGAACCATCCTTAGAGCTTAAAGGAATACTTCACTCTCAGAATGATGTGCCTTCATTTTCTACTCACCCTCATGCTGATGAACACTCTGGATCACTTTTTTGATATTTATCATACAGCCGGAGATGTAGGGAGGTTTTCGTTACGCATAAATTCCTTTACAGTCATGCTGACGTACAAAAAGATCCACAAAAGTCCACAAAAACTTGGAAATATTCCTCCATACAGCTCGTCCAATATACAGTAATCCAAGTGTCCTGAGTGGGAAGCGTCCATAATTTACTTTACCTTGCCTTAGACCCACTTCTTTGCCCTGCAGTGATAAGAATCTATTTATTTTGAATTTATTATGTTTGGTTTTTGTTGTTTTTTTATTGTTTGTTTTCAGTTAGTTGTTGTAAATGTGTTTTTCTTAAAGAAAAAGAAGCTTGGAAGTCAATATTGCAATTTCATTTAAAACATTAAAGGCAAAGTCTTTTTTTCAGTTTTAGTTGATGATTTGAGACGATGCTATCCTGTTCTGCTAAAGTCAATCCAATTAGCCGAAAATATTTGTGTGCTGACAGTATCTGCTTCTGGTAGTAACATTATTAAACAGATACTATGACAATATTGTTTCTTACTTGAATTTGTGTGTGTCCGTCCATGTATGTGTGTGTGCACATGCTCATACCTCCATGTGTGTATGCAGGCGTGCGTGCTTATCCACCTGTATGTGTATGCACTCTTCTTGGCTCAGCTCGGAAGCTAACAGGTACTGAGAAGACGCCAACTGTTGCCGAGGAGACGGACATTGATGCAGAGGAGGCCAATCAGTCGCCGGGAACGGAAGAGTTGAACCTCAACAGAGGAGTGACGGATCTGGACGCCACTGCCAAGACGACAGACCTAAACCACTCAGAGAACAAGGTAAACCTCACCTGTATGTGCCTCACTGTCCGTTGGCTGCTTACTGAGAAAATGTTTTTCTTAAAATTCTTATAAGTTGTCCTCTAACAATAGAATCGTCCATTTTGACTTTTTTGTTGCATTCTAACTTTTTCCAGTGAAGTTTAGTAATTTCTTCCCATTTAAAGACATTTTGGGGATGAAGGGAAACCGAACAACAAAAATTTAAAAAGCTGTAGCTATGAAACAGCTCATCCATTAAAAGTTGTGGTCAGGCCAGGTAAGAGTTGGGAAACTTGGCAGGACACCAAATCAGCCATGTCAGGTCAGCCTGACTCCAGACACAATCTTTCACATTTCCGTCTTTGATTTCATTCAAGTTTTCCTTTTGTGAAGACGTGTTTGAGGCTTGAAAAATCTATTGTGTTCTTACTTGAGAATCTCTTCGGAGCACAGCAGCAATGGCATCAGGGGGCTTGACTTTGACATCAAATCAATGTGAAAGAAAAAAAAATCTAAATCAGTACACACAATAAGAAAAAGGTGAAGTGTACATTATTCTTAAAAAATAAATTAATCCAATGTAGTACTGTATGGAACAGAAACGGAGTTGATGCAGACCCGCAGATTTCTTGGATTCTTTGTTTGTAGTTTTAACTTGGGGATAGAAGGAACATCTGTTCCAGATTACTGAAGGGCTGAAAAGCATTTGTCCATCATTTAAAGCTTCAGCAACTGACCACATTACTCTGTTATGAAATTCAGAGCTGGAGTTGCTGTTGTCTTCTGGTCTTACTAAGAATTCAAGGAGCCGATCTTGTGAGCAGACCAGTAAAAAAACACTGTTACTGTTCATTAAAGATTATGCTTGGACCAGCTTTGCCAAATCCCTTGGAAACATCAGCTCTCTCATTATTAAAATAACAAGGTAATAATCATCCATCTTCATGACTGATTTTAATGTGGTTGAAAGTCAGCATCCATTATAACAGCAATATTTCTGACTTAGTTTCTTGTTTTTGATTTTACAGGCTGAAATTTGGTCATGTTTTTAACCAAATCTTGTTTAAATTAATAAAGCTAATTTCTGATGTTTATTTGTTCAAATCGTATAATGAAATTATAATATCCTGTGAATGTGAAATGGGAGCAAGTAAACATTGAATAAGAGCGTACCCAGAGCAGAACCTTGTGAAACTCCACATGTAATTTATGTCCACTCAAGTTAATAATCCAATGGAAATTGGAATTGTGTATAACACGTTTTTTTTAAATCACTGTTTATATTTCACCGCGGTGTTTCCCACTGGTTTAAATTAACTTGAGGTTTTACCCAAAATGAGCCAAATCTAAGCAATTCAGAGTTGTGAAAGCAGTATGAGAAGCAATTGGCCAAACGGCACTTTTACAACACACTCACCGCTACAGAATATCACTTAAACAGCGGTAGAAAAAATGTATTACCAAGTCACACGTGCCTGTTGTAGCCTCCAAGGTAAATCCAGTTAACACCAAGGCTACATTTGTGTACGGCACAACAGCAGAAATAACTTTCGCTATTCAGAGTCTGTCAGCAGTCTGTCGGCATGTGAGCTCCGAGACTGACCCACAAATCATCCAGTGCATGTGTTTGCATTTGTGTGGTCTCAGTGTAAGCGATTTAATACATGTCAGTCAGACTGTCTGCTCCCAGACTCATACTGTAGATTCCCTCCACTGGCATCCATGTAAGACCAGAGAAATGTTCTCTGATGGGCGGTGTGCAAGCACAGCTGTGTGGCTCAGCTGGCAGGCATAGTATCTGTTGTTTACTGGGATTTATTGTGGTGTGCAGGGGCAGAATTGTGTTTTTGATCAAGGCAAAAGTGGGAGGACAACATTTTTGTGATGATTCCACATAGCGGGATGTTTGTTATGCTTCTCTTTGGCTTGAGAGTGAGGATATTTTAGCAAGTTGGCAACAGCCGTGTGGGAGTCATTTTGTTATGGCTTTTTTATCGTTTATTGGTTCCCACAGCTGTGTTTTGTGCCTTTTTGTTGCCATTGTTATTTCAATAAGACATACCATTTATTTTACGTCAGCATTTTCCTCCTTTTACATTTGGCATGGATTTACATTCTTGTGGTGAAAGTTTACTTTTATGGTTAAAAGATGTATTTTTTGCCTCTAAAATGAGACACTGAATTGATTGGAAGTTAACACAATGAAAAAAAAAAACAGAAGGAACCAAATCCAGTTTTTTTTTTCAATCCTTTATAAGGTGGATGGACTGCTAAAGAAATGGCAGAACTGGCAAGACCACATTTTGGATGCATTCATGTGCAAACATCATTTCCAGAAGAGGTGGTAGCTTATCAAAAATGCAATATTCACTGACAAATGTGATTGTGTTTAGAAAATATGAACACATTTAAATTTTGAAGATAGTAACATACCCAAACACGTAAATGTTTATAAAAAAATAAAATTGATCATTTATTATTCAAATGGTCTTTTTTAGCCCAGTAATTACCCTGCAAGACATTTAATCTACCAAAACAACAAACCAGTGAATTACATTATCCCTTTAAACCTCTGGGGTCTTGCGTATAAATGGCCGGTTTTGGCTAATTCTGATATTATGTTTGTATTTCACCTTTAAATACACTTTAACCAGCCTTGTTTTGTCTCATTATTATTAACTATTTTGTCATTTTAGTTTAATGTATCAAAACACTGGACTTGAAATCACACAAAAAACACAAAATCCGAATGGGAAAATGTTGAATATATCACTGTCAAAACCACTAACAAGCATAACAAAGCATGATTATAAATTATAATGTGAATATAGATTGTAAATTTAAAAAAATCATGTATAAATTTGGAAAATACCTATTAGATTCAACTATTTACATTAAAATGCAATGAGCACCTCAGACTGGTTTAAAATACAGCAATGCTCCTTCAAAGTCAATCGGCTGGACTTCCTGCTCCAAATTCACAAACACGATTTAAAAACTGGTTTGTATTGTGAAATCCGCCCCGTTCAATTAAGCTGGAATGGAGAAGCTACGTCGCTGTGTCTTGCTGCTAGGTCGTCTTAAATCGGATATGCGATCTGGACGCACCGCCTTGTCCATCGTCCCCAGAGGGTTAAAGCCTGACCCAAGAAAAAATGGGGAGAAAAGTCTATTCTTTTATCTGAAGTTTTTCTTTGGCTCCATAATAAAATGTAAAAAATTATTAACAGAAATAATTTTTGTATATTAATTACCATTTTATTACTGTGTGATATGTAAAAGCTAAAGTCAAGTCTTCTACACAAGTTGAGTTCCATAATATGAACATAATATGATGTAAAGGATCCCCAAAACACTAACAATATGAGACATACAAATTAAAGGGTTATTACACGAGCAGCTGCATTAATGCTCATTATGGGAAATGTTTGTATTTATACATTTATTTATATACAGCATGCAAATATTTCTTTCTTTGAATAACTAATTTAGTCAAACATGACCTAATTTACAGAAACCGCATTTGTTGAATATTTTAACTAGAATTACTCTTAAACTTCCCTCTTTTGTGTCAAAAATAGAAGTTATAAAAACAGCTCAAATGAAGGTTTGGGCATTTTTACTCCCCGTTTGGCAAATACGATAGCATAAAAGCGCTTGACCTGGTTGATTTTCATCATTTTCTCTTTATGCATTCTTTCTTGCTCATTTAAATAATCAATGATGGTAGCCGGTTGGGAACTGTAAGAAGTGTTGGAAATTTTTCTGCTTGATTCTGTTGAGCTTGTTAGTGTGAAATTTTGGGGTGTGTTTTGGGTCATAATCATGTCCAATAACAGGAAGATTGATGCCTTGAAGTCTTTTTCATTCCACTGTTCTAGAGAGACTCTTTCTATCTTCATATTTCTCTGTGCATATGTTTTTATCTTTGTCTGCAGAAGATGCAACATGATCTCAAGGTATAATTTATCCATCACTCCATTCACAGGTTGCTATAACATAGTCACATTATGAGCTGTGGAAACTGTCAGCCCATAGTTTCTGATTATTTGAATAAAGTTTGACAAATTTCCCTCAAAAATTCTGCTGAATTAAAAAAAAAGTTGTACTAATCTTGATGGAAATCTTTTAGAGAATAATTAATCTTAAATTTCATGCCTTTGAGGATAAGTTCATCATCCACTGATTTATTCAAAGAAGCAGAATCTTTCATTGGGAGGAGGGGCACTCAGTCTTCTGCATGACAGTGTGTGCTACTTTTCACTTCTGAAAGTTCACATTAAAGCCGCGATCAGTAGTTAACTTGAGCTAATTAGGTAGTTCCTCGAGCATCCTTGGTTTTTGCTGAAAATAATCAAACAGACGAGCCGTGAGGCAACACTTAGGGCCAGGATCTCTTTAACATTTCATGAGACACAAATTAAAATGTTATACCACCTTAAGCTCCATGCTTCCTAACACACACCTGTTTTCTATCCTCATTAAAACTCCAAGAACATGACTCTGAGACCCGTTTGGGGTCCTTACTCAGACATGCAACTCCTAGCCAATCAGCTGTTTCTCAGTTTTTGGATGCCATTAATGCTGGAGTTATGCAACCTTTCATTATAGCTCCTGATCTGCCCTCAGATCTCTGCAGAAAGTCTGACTGATAGTCAGGCTGCATCTGTGTGTACATGTACTGTATGTTCAATTTTGAACTCCCTCCCCTCCTTTGGTACATTTCATCCATCTTAGCTACTTGACAGATTAAATGGAAATGTGGAGGGACATGTGGAAGGTAATAGTGGATAAAATATGTGTGTGTGATATGTGTGTGTTTGTGTGCATCGACTGTGCCTTTATATTAGCCTCCATTTGTATGCATTTTCTTCACAAAGGTGTGTGTGTGTCTGTTCCTGAGTAGAGGGACTTGATTCACTACAGGGTTTCCCTGGAAGCTCATGAAAGGGAAAGCAGCCTGTGAGTGTTAAAGTTCGTTCTTTTCCTGTCCGCTCGCGTTAGACTGACAAATCCCTTGGCGTCCTGAATTCAAACAATCCCAGAGGAGTCAGAGAGCACACATCCATACGTTTGGCCTTGTATGTATGGATTATATCAGGATGTTTCATTGCACCGGGTTCGGGGACAACATTACAATGAGGCGACGTATTATGACAAAAGTCACGGTTTATTGATGAGTGCATTTTTTACTGATGGTTTGTGAGAAAACAGCCTATAGCACGTGATGCAAAATGTCAACATGATTAAAAAGCTAGAATTGACTTTCTTACAGTATGCCAGGTTCTCATTCAGAAATAAGACAAGAGCACAATAGTGTAAGTGCAAGTTTTATTTCTTTCCCTCTGTGTGAGTTAGAAAGAGCGGCCTGAGTGCGCATACTTAAGGTGTGGCAGTAAAACAAGAGCTTTGATAAAGGTTTTGCCTCTGGCCCACTTTCAGCAGCTGACAGGCAGGTCTAAGCACTCTGATCTATGAGTGTATCTCTGCAGGCAGGCAGCTCCCCCCTCACAGTATTCCCCCATCTTCCTCCCATCCCATCATTAGTGTGCCTCAATTGTTTTAAACCTAACATTGGCAGATTAATGAACAGACTTAGCCTGCACAGACATTTTCAGCCTCCTGGCCAGAGCCTCCTTTTCATGTGACTGCCATAATTCCAGTCAGCAAGTCAAAGGGCTGACTGAAGACCTGGATGTCTTCATTTTTTTTCTTTCCTCCTTAACTGTCAGTTTAACAGAGCAAATGATATTTTGACCGAATTAGTTCAAACAATTTGTTCAGTATTCAGTAAATGTAGAAGCAATGCATCAAAAGTCAGATGCTGAAGATACAGTCATTCAGTCAGATCAGGAAAGAAATTAGCAAAAAATCAAAATTTGAGATTAAGAGCTAAATGCTGCTTTCCTTGCTGCTATATTTCTACTTCCCTTTAAAGGAATAATCCGGCCTCAAAATGATGTGCCTTCATTTGTTTACTCACCCTCATGCTGATTGATTGCATCTGTGGGTAGGTTGGGGAATGCATCAAGCAAGTTTATGGTCACTGTTCTAAACTTGTTAGATGGCTTTAGGGTATAGTCTTCTAGTCAGGTCTGTGAGCAGGTCGGTCTCTGTACGGTCCATCAAAGAAAGAAAGTACAATCACTGCAAATATTCAAAACATCAAATGCTCCTTTACATTAAGTAGAAAAGTTCAGTATTTTCAGAGTATAAAAGTGTGTTTAAACATTGGATAGCTCAAAAACAGCAGAGCTATGTAATGGCAAAGATCATTATGTATTACTGATACTCGTCAGTTCAGTTACAACTCAAACTATTTGGTGCCTCAGTCGAGCTTCCCTATGGCCAAGCAGACTAAAGCATGGAAAAGCCTGGAAGCTTGTCACTTGGTTCTTTGTGTGCGTATGGGTGAAAGCAGTCGGGTTTAAGACTTTTTATGAAACCCTTTTAAAGACATTCCAGAGTCTGTGGAGGGTATTGCCATGGAAAGGTGAGGAGAGAGACATGTATTCAGTCTGGGTAAAGACCTGGAGCCAGTGTAGAGAGTGGAGGATGAAGGAGTGTGCATATTTCCACAGGCTCATCAGGATCCTAATGGCACTGTATTGAATGTACTGCAACTTTTGGATGATTTTGCTGGTAATCTTTAAGAGATGTGCATCGGACTAGTCAAACTTGTCAGTGTCAGGCAGGGTAGGGTTGGACAGATGTTTCAAAGATGAAAGGCTGTGTTGCAGAGGTGTTTGATGTGGGCTTCAACGATCAGATGATGGTCAAATCTAACACCCGTCAGACAAGCAGTGAGTGTAAAGAGAGTGGTGATGATGGAGAAGACAACAGTTATATAATGTTTGCATAATTTTTCATGTATAGTTGTGTGTCATCACAACATGCCAGACGAGACAGTATGATCATTTTTGTGTTTTAATTGCATTGTTGCCTTTGTGTGTATGTATACAAAACACAACCAGCTATTTCACTCTAACATGGCTTAGCTTCTTTGTAGGTGCAGAGTCTGTCATGTTCATCTTAAAGATTGCTAGCACATCCTGGTGAATTAAGCGAAAGCAAAGTTAAAACGAGCTCCGCTCTCATGTTGTCACTAAGAAACCGCAGCCTTGACTTGATTTGAAACTGTGGTATGCTTAAGCCATCATTTGATGCCATTGAAATGTTCTCAAGCCACTTCTCTCAGCATCTTCCTTGACTGTCTCTTCTTTTCTTACAACTCCACAAGGAAACCTGAAGTAGCCTTGATCAGTTTCATGATTTGAATGTGTGGAACAGCCAAAAACAACACCAATATGAGGTATTTCACCGCTATTTAGGACATGTTTACCACATTTTCTAGTAAACGCTGACCTAGTTTGACAACAACTTCATGTTTCACAGAACTACTATGATTAATATGTCATCATTTGAAACCCAGCCATAAATGGTCCTGATTAGGGGATATGGGTGAGGAAAAAGAGGTCATATGGACAAATTGATGGTTATTTTTCTAAGATAGCTTTTTCACACAAATTGCAGATAAAAAGACTTTATAGATGTTTGCCACTGATTGTGAGAACTTTGTCAAACCTCTCTCCTCTGGATAAATGTTTCGGTGACAAAAAAATACAACTAGAAAGGAGGAAAAGTGCCTCATGCCAACACACAAAAATAACTCACTCAGTTGTCCATTCCTTTACAACTAGATAGCAGCAGCATCTACTTCTTCTCAGCCTTAATGCAGGAAGACTGGTTCTTGGGCTTACACCTGGCTGGCTTCTCAGCAGCCTTCCATGACAGAGACTTATCTTTTTAATACACTACACACAAGCAGCAGTTTTTAAAAAAAAGAAAGAAAAAAAGCCCTCTCATCTTCTCACTGTCTGTAAATTCACTGGGGTTTTTTGAAACTGTCTCTTGAGCCTTTTTTATTAGCGGCAGCAGCTCCCTGGTACGTTTCTCCGGATGGCCTTGCAGTCTGTGGATTTTATTTCTCTGCTAGTAAATGTGTGTGTATGTGTGTAGAAATATGTGGTGACTTGTAAAGTTGTAACAGAATTTAAGTCCGCCAGCTGTCAAGGAGTAACAAGGTAATTAAAATGTCAGCCATTGTACAGTTTAGTATTCTTTGTGCTGTTTCTACTTATATATCTGGAATTTTGTGGGATGCTGATCTGGTTTCCTCCTCGTGAGGTCATTCAGTCCAAGAAGTACACATGGGAACTCTTCTCCTGTTAACTGGTAATAGTAAACCAGTAGGGCCCTGCCACTGTAAACTATGAACATATAACTTTCACGCATACTGTTGTACAGGTGAGGGAAGGAAATGTTGTCAAAATTTTTATGGCTAAGAAAATCTCTATTTTCAAAAAA
>JAVQJG010228303.1:0-10153 GCA_036024015.1 Craterocephalus amniculus
ATATAGCTGGACAGCGTTCCTATTTCTTAGTTGACCGAATAGCAGCAGATAAGAAGGTTAATTAAAAAAGAAAAGACATGGGAAATTATTTTATCGAGACTTGAGACTTGACTTGGACTTGCAAAAAATGACTTGTGAACATCTCTGGCATATACTGACAAAAAATAGGCAACAACGTAACAGCTTCTAAAGATTAAGCATGGTAATAAACTGCTGACCAAGTGAATGCGTACTGATGAAAAATCTGATTCTGATTTATTTAAGAAATTAAACCGTTAATGATCCACTCTCTTTAAGTGTCTGTTTATACACTGTTGCTTTTGCACGGTACCTTTTAAAAATATTACCCAGCAGTGGTCAAACATTCTTAGCAGCGAATAAAAATGACACAAAATTAAGCAATACAATCGGGTTGGTATAATTACAGAGCATGGGAGGTTTGCCTAATACACAAACATTACACAAACATTAACCTGGCAGTATATTAAGACACTTGTACGTGTTGGCAAGTCTTTAGACATGTTACTGACTATGACATTTTATCTTGTATTATGGTATTACTGTAGCCAATAGCAAAAAGGCAGAGGCCCAAAAACTGATGGAGGTCCACCCCTACCCTTACTGACAGAGGTTGACGAAATGTCCCTCAGCCAATGCACTGGATGAATATTGAATATTTGAAGATTTGCAGATTTTACAAGCATTTCCACCCCTGTAGAAGCAGATGAAAATGAAAGAACAGAGGATTAACAATATGTAAGTTGAAATACCAGGCACAGAATATATTTCAGATTCTTTTACATTGAAAATGTTAATCATTTTGGAAGATGAAATATTCCTCCATAATTTATCAGTGGTCAGAATGGTTATCTTTATATTACCTATTCAGCCAAATCATGTAAAATGGATGAGTTAGAGTTCATGACACTTTCTCAAGCCCTTTTATTAACCATTGGAAATGCATTTTTGAGCATTCATCGCAAAGAAAGAAGTTTTTAGAGCTTCATTTTAAAATTCGCTTAGCTCTGCTAAGGTAGCACCATCATATCAGCCACTGATGTGGTTGAAAGGACATTAAATGAGGACAAATCTTTAAAAATGTGCTTCATAAGCTTCAGTGGGTGGATCGGAAGGGGAAGGGGTTCCTTTTAATGGAAATCTTTCCTTACAAACATGAATATCACAGTTATCCATTTTTATATTTCCATAAAATTGGCTATATTCATGTTTAAGACAGAAGTTACATGGCACACTAATGCATTAGTTCTACAAATCTTTCTTTCTTTTTTAGGTATTTCAGCCTTCATCCTAATTTAGTCATTCCCAGTTTGCCATATCAAAGTTATAACTGCTAACTCCTGGTGCTATGCCCATCACTTCTCACATGTCATTACAGAGTTTTGAAGAAGCATATAATACAAGACACACATGCTAAAATATCTTGTATTCACATGTGTTTTGTAATGATCACTGCTCTACAAGTGAACCGCTCTCCACTGTGTGGGCAAAAAAACACTCACTTTTGCAGATGCACAGTAATTTAGCCCCAAAATCTGCAGATACGTCAGCTTTCAGATCTGTCCTATAGAGCCACTAATCATTTGGATTCCCTAAGCCCAACTGCTTTGTGGTCCCCCCCAAATTTCTGATCTAATAACTATTACAAAATATAATTACCCACTCTGTGATTGTAGGGATTCAATTTTTTTGTACAGTTTTTTTCCACTAAAATCATCCCCATGCATAAAATGCCTTAATGTTGTACTCTAAAATTTGTGAAGAGAGGCTTTACCAAAAATTATACAATATGCTCTAACACCCAATGTTGGCCACTTCCGACACATAGCATGGAACCTCATATGGTAATATGTCTTTTCCTATTGTGTGTATGTGTGTGTTTCTTTTATTCTACTGCACTTATGGAATTAAGATTCTTGGTGGAGAGACCTATATCTCCTGCTCAGCCTGCACTTTGCCACCTGCATCAGTGATGAAGGTCTCTGAAGAAGGCCCTGCACATGTGGTGAGCTTTGAAACAGCCTTTATGGAAGACTTAGCCTCCCACCAAGAAAACACTAACTATATGGCTCTAGCTGGAACCACATTTCAGACTTGAACAGTCACACTTGGAGGCATGCTGCATGAACAATCACAGAGAAGGTCTTTCCAGACCTCTCAAGATGGACCACTGAGGAAGAAAGTTAATCTTCTACAGGCTAAGATTTAGACTTAGATGAAGAGCTGCAACCTGACATAGACATACACAGGTGGAGCTGAGCCAAGCATATGTATGGAGGACTGTCCCATGCAGTGGGGGGCTGCTCATTCAGGGGCCAATGGCAGACTGGCAACTCCTGCATCCACAGTTCCATGCCAGCAACTCTTCTCAGTTGCAGGCCATATTGTTCGGAAGAAACAGTCAGCTTTATATTCAGAAAATGTTAACCACTTAGTTTGCATTACCAACTGGCTCAAATATATAATACATTTTCAGAAATCTAAATGATGCTTTTTTTTGTTTGTTTTTCCTCTTTAATATCAACTATATGTGAATAAATCTAAATAGATTGAAACAGAACTGAACTCTAGCCAAGACTAAGGTAATTTTTTATCTACTGTCTACTGTCTTCCTCTGAAGACAGACCCTGCTGGATAGCTTCCAGCTGAGTTGGCCTCATGATTCTATAAGCAACAACCTTTCAACAGCTGATCTGGATAAAGTACTGAAGTTGGAAATGGTGCTACAGCACTGCAGGCAATTTACCATTTGTATAATGTTTTCTCCAAAATGAAGTGACTTTTTCAAAAGTTGTATGGGAGAAAGTGTGTAAAGGGGTATCACGTGTGTGTGTGGGCGTGTGTGTGTGTGTGTGTAAAGGCATTCAACCTAAGTAGGGTAAGTATAACGAGTTGGTAAAGTGGCTTTACTTATAATTCTGTAGCTGGAGATTCATAACTGCTTATTGAAGTATAAAAATGATATCCTGCTACAGCTCTTTTAGAAAGAGTTTTAAAAAATCAAATTAATCGCAAGTTAACTCATTTCATACAACTTTACATGGTTTTATTTATGTTTGATGTGTCTATTTTGTGTGCAGATATTTGTCTTTGGGCTCAGCCAAAAGAATTAAACTATTGATGCAGAGGCCAGAGTGTAAATGCTTCATGACTTTAGATACCCTTTACTACATTCCAGTAATATGGTGCGCCTGTCCAACTCTGGTCTATAAAGATAACAACAGAACGTGACAGTCATACAAACATCTATGGACAATATGTTTAAGGTAGTCCAAAAGACAAAGTAGGCTTGCATTTTGTGATGCCCTCCCTCATTTACCACCCTCTTTAACTTAAAAACATAAACATGCACAGATAGTTCCCCAGAGTGTGATAGATCTCAGCTTATACCAATCTCTGTCAAGTTGTAATAAGACTTTCCTTGCCTGTAGCCTTCTTTGGTTTATCCCCTGATCTATCAAGCCCATTCCAGGTCAGAACCTATTACCCAGGAGACCCAAGGGCCACTTGCATTATCATTATGCTTATGCTCATCTCCCCATATAAACCTTATCCATCTCTCTCTTTATATGACAGTGCTGGAGGCAAAGGAATCTGCACAAGAAAACATAGG
This sequence comes from Craterocephalus amniculus, assembly GCA_036024015.1. Taxonomy (NCBI): domain Eukaryota; kingdom Metazoa; phylum Chordata; class Actinopteri; order Atheriniformes; family Atherinidae; genus Craterocephalus; species Craterocephalus amniculus. The sequence goes on from JAVQJG010228303.1 coordinate 3,632, forward strand.
TTAGTGACCTGGTCAAGTCTGTTGAGTCCCCTCCTTAGAATTATCACTGAATTTCTTCTTTTTTATACATATCGTTCCACTAATCATTAAGAAGAACAAGACAGCAACAAAACCTCTTTGCAGAGAATACAAAACTGAACAAACATAGAGCCCTTAGAGAGAGATAGATAAATGATATTCTCTGTTGGTGTGTGGGATGAGCGGGTTTCTTTCATAGGATACCAAATAAACAAAGATACAAACCAATATCAGACATTTCTACTGAATACCACAACCTGAAGCTGCCGCTCACAAAGCAGACTTACAGTATAGAGCTGCACTGTGGAGGTGGACAGATTGTGACGACAGGTGCTCCTCAGCAGTTTTCTGTTTCTAAATGGAAACCTACGCCAACCCCCCTCACATCCACCACACACACACATACATATTCCAGATCAGGTCCAGCTCTTGTGCTTCTCTCAGCTGTAGACTCTCAGTCTCTATTCACATCTTTTTTATTTCCTGCCACTGACAAACATGGCTATAAAGCATTGTTTAGTGTGTTTTGACAAACTGTATGATCGTCTTAGATAACCCTAATAAATAAGGCTAGTTACACTAATTATCTAGAGATAAGGTCTTAGACACAAACACTGCATATATTCATTTGCATTGTTGTATCAAGTGACAGCTGCCACAGTCTGACCTTCTGAGATGTGTTCTTTGCCCTTGTAGCGCCAATAACTCTCTCATGTAATCTGGTAAAGATTCAGCAGAATAGCTTGAAGCAATCTCATTACAACCATGAAAAGATAATGCTGTACTTGGGACACTGAGCCTGTTGGCTAATACAATACTTTTCTTTGACATGTCCCACCTCTTGTCATAAAACAAATGAAATGGAATTCTGCCCGCCATGAAATTGAAAATTGCCCTTTTCAGAATTGGGCTCATAGGTTTTTAAGTTTTACATAGATATAATGAACAATTCAAGATTGCAAGATCAGCATGGCAGCAAAGTTTGTGTGATGTTGATTTCAGAATTTACTATTCTGTGAGAAGCCTGTACTCTACCTCCAGTCCTCCTACCAAAACTCTGCCATAGGGGACCTGGTTATCAGTACCTTGTGGACTGTTTGAGGTACAGGCTTAAGCTGTATAGTTGGAATGGCCGGGTTTTTCTGTGTGGATTTTGCATGTTCTCCCTGTGTTTCCCTGTCTAGCCCATTCAGAAAAATATTTCCACTGCAAGTCAGACCACCACCAGCATGCTAGGTTTCTAGCGTGGCATCATACTCGCACGACACCAACACACGCGCAGCCAAAACAATGAGATATGGCTCTATAAACGTTTTAATGCGTCACTGCTGCATCCAGCTCCTTTTACACTACTTCATCACCAACTGTGGGAGGAAACTTTCAAGCTCCAGAGCCAAACAGACAATGCTGTTGTTTGGAGCCATTTTTTACTCTTTACTGTCCAACATGGACTGAACGGTGTTGTACTTGCTTAGTTTTCTTTTTTTTTTCTGTCCATCAATCAATGCACTGTATTGTGTGACGCAAGTAGCTCTGCCCAAACCATTTTCCAATAGACCCACAACTGAAGGGGGGCCAAAAATGGCACGGTTTGCTCCGGGTTTATGGGATGTTTCTACAAACGAAACACTCAAAATAGCATACCCAACCGTACCGACCTGTACCGTAACGCTCAGTGGATAAGGGGCACATGTTAGACTGTTAACTGGCATCTCTAAGTTCTCCCTATATTGAGTATGAGTGCTTGTTTGCTTCTCTGTGCTGGTCCTGTGATGGACTGGCAACCTGTACAGGGTGTACCCTGCCTCTCACTTGGTAGCTGCTAGGTGTTGTTGTCCAGTGTGGGGTGCAAACAAATTACCTCAAGAAACCTTGCAATGACAGCCCCACCCACACTGAAGATGGCTGCTATTGCCTTCTATTGTATTCGGAACAATCGAAACTGGGAACTAGGGTAGTATTTTGTTGCCTGAATGAACACGGAGATGACTGTTCGACTCAACCTTGATATCTTACAAGGCCTTTATGCACCATGGCCAAAGCGAATAAACATAGATAAATAGCAAATAATTCAGAGATGAATTATCAACGTTTTTGTCAATGCACACCATGTGCAATATGAAATTGTGAATAAATTATTAAGATTCTAAAACAAACTTGCAGGGTGGCAAAAGCAGACATGGATTCCACATCAAGTGATGTGCTGTTGCTGGCATAAGAAAAGGAAAACAAATGAACAACTGGGTACAGAAGGGAACAGAGCCTGGAGAGTTTAATTGTTTAGTCCAGGAGCTGAAGCACCTACTTCAAGATGTCCATAGGACAATCTGAGGATCTACTTCAGCAGCTAGCTTCTAGCTTAACGAAGCACAGAAGCAATTTCAGCTTGCCAATTGAACCTATTCAAAGATGATAAGAAGCTCAGCCATTGTGAATTAGCAGTGTAATGAAGTAGCAGCAACAAAATTACACTTGCATACCCCACAACTGGCTCTGGTGACGCTGTCAGTAAAAGCCTCTGATTAGTTGATTTTGTATCTGTTGGATGTGAATATTAAGAAAGAACAACCACAGTTTGAAAAAAGTAATAGACTTAAAATTGTTGGATTGAATTTATTCTGTCATGAATGTGAATATTCCAATTGATTTGATATTTATTCAATACAAAATATTATTACATTACATTACATTATTTAAATTAGATATTTGGAGTCGGTATATAATGGCGTGTGTGGTGTTTTAATCACTATGCAGCTGAATGAACAATATCAACCGCTGATTCCCACCTGAAATCATCAAAGCTGCCCAGACACAGAAACATATATCATAGTTGTAAGATTTTGTTTGTGTGCTGTTTTGTAAATTATATCAGAAAATAACATATGATCTGCAGAAGAAGAAAATTATGACACAATTATATAATTATATCAATAATTACAAATATTTGTAAATCCCTTTTTGTGTGATTGTTCATCTCTGTCTGTAGTAAAAAAAAGAAAAATAAATTTTCATAAAACTTTTTAAACTTTATCCTGCTTACTTTGTGTATTAAGGACTTAGCTTTAAAGATTTAAACAATTGTTAACATCTTCCCGGCAAAGTAATTGCCATCATGTTGGCAAATTTTCTTGATGCTACAGTACAGTGTTTTCTAAATTCCATTAAAACTCTTAAAGCTCTTTTGTTTCACAAATGATGGGCAGATATGGTTAATGCCATCAATATTGTAACTGTAAAGCTAAAAATACCCATCATAGTCATCTTTTAATAATTTAGACATAAAGAACAGCATCACTCCAGGTTGAAAATATGCTTTCCACACTAGTGGCAAGGTAAATAGGATCTTCGCTCCATAGTTTTAATAAACCAGTAATACAGCAATACAAAGTAATTAGCAAGAAATCTCTCAACATCCCCTTACAGTTTTCATTTGAATTATGTTGTCTGGATTTGATCTTTTACTGATCTGAAACAAAAACAAACAAAAAAGAACACCTTTTAATTAGCTCATCTTGAATGTTATGGTTAAGAGAACTCAAAAAAAATTGTGATGGCAAAAAAAAATCTGAAAATTAAATTCTGGTTAAAAGTAGCAATTGAAGGAGCATGATATGGCTGATTAGGTTAATTGATAACAGCTAAGCATCATCATTGCATATAGAGCACACTAGAGTTTCTATGAAGTAAAGATGGGCAGCATATCAAATTTGTCGCAAAATTTATTTGATGCTGCATGTAGAATTTAGCTGATTTTTAATCCTTCAACAACTACAATAGATCTTCAGAAGTCACTGGGAATCTGGAAAAATGTCTTTGCACAAAGAACAAAAATCAATATCATGCGTTCAGGTAGCACTGCAATAAAAACAGTTAGGATTCTGTCAATGAAGTCACTGCACAAGGAACATACCCAAAGATTTATGTTTTAATTTTCTTTGAACACTGCAATCCACACTTGCAGGGCAAAGCTCTATGATGCAAACATAAAGCTATAAGTGAACATGATCCAGAAACACTGACATTTTTCATTGGGCCAAAGCTCAAAGACAAAGCTTAAAACAGACAGAGGTGAAATTAAACAGACAAATCCAAATCTGAAATTCTTTTGTCGGCATTTAGCTCAAACACTTGGAAAGGAGCAATCAAGGTAGAAAGATGGATACAAGTTTTAGAACATCATATTATCCCATCTAAGCAATGAAAAGATGAAAGATCTTGCAGGCAATTCTAAAAATAATGCTGCAATTAAAACAATATGGCTGTATTCTAGATGAGCCTGGCTACTGGATTGGCATACCTTAAATCCAGACCTTTCCCCAACTGAAAACACTTTGGTGCATCATAAAACACAAAAGGCCGGATCTATCAAGATCCTAATTTGTAAGTGCAATCTGAAATTTTGCATGTGGGGCAAGACCACGGTTTGTGGGTGATTTACTAAGATTGCTTGAGCAAATTTTAGCAGGTGCAAATGTGTTTGGAACACCTTATGTAAATGAGGGCTTTGTGGTTTGCAGCACAGCGTGTTTGACAAAAAGAAAGCGCAAAATGAAACTGACCCAGTGGAGACCCAGTGCGCGCTAGAGCTCTCCTTCAGTGTTAGGAGTGCACTTTGTATCAAAGTTTTATGTGACACAAGTAAAACCAAAAAAGACACAAGATTTGTAAAGTCAGATTTATAACCACTAAGCAAAGTGCAAAATATTCTATTACATTTATATAATCTCAGGATGAATTGTGGTGCCCCTTAGATGTGTTGATTACTAATAAACTTAAGAATGAAAACTATGTGCTGACTCCATAAATCATCTAAAAATAGTGTAAATCAGGCCGATGCGCATCAGAACTCTCATCCACAGAGTTCAGCAAGTTTGCACCAGCTTTTAAAAAGTGTTAAATAAAGGTGCAGAAATAATGGTCACACATTTAACAAAGCTGATCTTTTTGCATCGACTCATCTGATTCATTCAAGGCAAACGGGCAAAACAGATTGTGTGGCTGTATTTAGGCTGTAAAGAAGCAACACTCCTTTCCGTGTCCTTTTAGTAGATCAGTTGCACATATTTTTGTGCTTGATGTCCTTTTTTGCTCACGTTTTAACACATGGAAACCTTTTATAGATCCGACCCAAAGTATTAAAAATAAAGTCACAAGACTGTTGTTGCTACAAGACAAGTTGCTACTGCCATCGAATTCAAAATGGGCCAAAAATAGCAAATACTTAATACACTTAAGATGGCCTGTGACAATGCAGTTCACCCTATAAGATAAGCACTGGTACAATATTTTTTTAAAAAGCTATGACATTTTTTAGTGGCTTTCTGGGCTGCTGGATCGTTTGCTGGCTGTGGAACAATCCATTACAAACAAAATAAACCAAACTGACTTAGGTCAGAAATCTATCGAAAATCTACCAGACGTCCTTATGTTTGTGTCTTTGTGTGCGTGTCTCACACAATTCCTCTGCATTTTAACTTTGTAAAGCACTTTTTGCAACAATTTGTATGCATTATAAGTGATATGGAAATAAATCAGCGACTGATTGATTGATTGATTGATTGAACATGTATGGCTCATTTGTACAGCATATTTTGTCTTTAACAAGAGAGTGACAGTGGTCAAGAAGGGCCTCATTCTTGACTCTATCTCTGATATAGTCACTGTTATCATCATTAAGTGGATTTTGACTATTATATAAAGGTAGTCCATCCTCAAACCCCAGCTGGCTACCAGATATGTACTGTACTAAATAATACATGATTGTTACATCATTTTCCAAAGAACAGAAACATTTAATCTGTGTTACTCAGGAGTCTTGTTTATGGCCATTAACACTAATGCAAAAACAGAAGGAGGAAACAGTTTCTGTGGAGAAAATAATCCATGGATGAGGGATATTTCACATTTTGCCAAGAAACTGGGTTGTAAATCAGGGTTCCATTTACCCATTCTTTAGCACATAAGACATTATTACACATACATGAATGATGTTTTTTTTTACAGTATAGCTATAAGATATACAACATGCCCATTTTTGCGTTTTTTTTTGGTTTTTTTTCAATGCCCTTGCATACTTTGTGGAGTAAAGAAAGTAGAGGTCTTCTTTATTGTACAAAGAATTACATCAATGCCAAGAAAAAGTCTCCTTTCTTTCCTCAGGGATGATTCAAATAATTGGATTCAAAGTGCATCATGTAAAGCATGTTTCTGAGAAGCAACAAAGCCAGTCTTTACATCTACATTTCTGTTCTTGAAAAAAGAGAGGAAGGAAGCAGTAAAAATAAAATAAAATAAAAAAAATAAATTTTATACATACACATATATATATCCATCCATCCATCCATTTTCTGAACCGCGTAATCCAATTGGGTCACGGGTGTGCTGGAGCCTATCCCAGCTGTCAATGGGCGAGAGGCGGTGTACACCCTGGACAGGTCGCCAGTCTGTCGCAGGGCCATGGAGAGACAGACAACCACACACACTCACTCCTAGGGAGAATTTAGA
>JAVQJG010228305.1:0-10507 GCA_036024015.1 Craterocephalus amniculus
TAGATAGATAGATAGATAGATAGATAGATATGTATATTATGCTCTCAAGAGAAGTGTATAGCTCAAACAAATACCTGACTTCGTGTCTCCTGAGCTTTTTCCCCTCATGCCTTTCCTCACTTGCTTAGGACCCATCAGCATCATCTAAACCTGATTTGCCTTTGTCTTTCACCTTTGTTAGTTTCTGAAGCAATTCACATTCTCAGTTTCAATCTTTCATCTACTGAGAGCATTTCTTCCCATATCTGATGTGAAACAGAATACATCTTTTCGTTTTCAGTCTAAGTGTCTCATCCCCAGGCACTGGTGAGACACTACCTGACTCATACCGCAAAAACTGCTCAATCAAACCAAGATTTACAATCTCATATTCAGCCAAAAAGTCTTTATGATCGTTTTATTGAGATTAATAAAATACAGCCAGATGTGTATGATTATTGATCTGATTTTGAGAGCCTGTCTTTCTTTTTTTCTTAGTAATTAAATATTAAAAAGTTGGATTTTATCAATACAAAGTTAAATTATCTCACTGAGACACATGTTTGAGATCAGATTGTATCTGTAAAGCCCAATTTTACCTGTAAAACCTAGTTTCAAAACCTCCCAGCAGCAACTCACATAGATTTCCTAAAACAGGAAAATTTATGTAGACTTCAGACAAGTGACAAACATCTTATATGGAATATCCTTGTTTCCCATCTATTTAACAGTGTTTTATTCTCCTCACATATTAAGTTCTCCATAACCAAGCTGGAGTGTACATAAAGATTTCATGGTTCCATATGTTCCCAGCAGAGCTCTTTGCTCTCCGACTGCAAGTCTACTTGTGGTTCCCAGATTCTCTAAGGCTGTCAAGCCCCTCTCTTATGGGACTAATTGGTTTGGGAAGCAGTCACTTTCACTACCTTCAAAATTATGCTTAAAACTTTCCTTTTTTCATAAATCCTATAGTTAGGGGTGGTAAGCCATCCCTTAGTTAGGCTAAAGCTTGTTACATACTCCACGGGAAGCATCATGCGAGGACAGGGTGGGGCTAACTGCAGATGGATTGTGTCTCTTTGTGCAATAAGCCACTTGACCCCGTTATTTTTAATTTAATGTGAAACTCGGGTGGGGACAGTGCAAGAATGCGCATGCGGCAGTATCTTTAAGAAATGCGGAAGTCACCACGTCCCCCTTCATGCTTTCAGGCGTTATCACACAACACTTCTCGGAGCATCAAAAGAAAAAAGTTCGGCCAGCCCAATGTGTCAGGAAGTCTCCTCAAGCATGTCCAGGGGCCTCAAGAACAGGAACAAAGTTCTCGCTTCTTGTGGAGTATGTAGGAGGCTTTAGACTGCTGAGGAATGTCCCATGATGCACTGGGCTCTTCTTCTTAATCTCTCTGCTACTATGTATAAACAAATGACAGTACTGGCATCAGCAACATATTTCTCCTTCCCTCAGCAGATCTCACTATATAAATGCTGTTGATCTCTCTTTCTGTCCCCTGCAACTCAACCAAACCGGTCGTCGGTCCAGACATATGGACGCCCTCCCAGAGTCGGGTTCTGCCAGAGGTTTTTCCTTCCTGTTAAAGGTGAGTTTTTCCTTTCCACCATCACCTCTAGCATGCTCAGGGTGGGGGATTGGATATAGGTCAAGATTTGATCCAACCTGATGCTTTCCATTGCCCATTTCTTCTGAATTGGGGGGAGTGGTTTGGCAGCAGCCTAGGTGATCCACTCTGGATCCCTGAGCAAGGTCCTCAACCCCCATTGCTCCTGCGCTGCAAAAAGTATCTGCCCACTGCTCTCTGGACATGTTCTAATTTGTTCATTGTTTCCAACTGTTCTCCAGAGATGGGTTAATCACAGATTGTTGAATTTCCTGTTAGGGATTAATAAAGTATATTAAAAAATAAATAAATAAATAAAAAATTTCCTGTGTGAAGACTGACTGGATGGCTACAGACTGGCTCCAATTGTTGGTGAAGTGCCATGGGATGACATTGTTGTGAATTGAAGCAATACAAATACAGATGAACTGAACTTATTATTCACCCTTTCTGCATTTGAGTCCTCTATCGCTGGTGGAAAAGGCTGCTAACAAGAATTTCTTAAGACAAACAGTTTAAGCCAGATAGGCGTTTCTGCCAGATGGCGAAAAATACTGGGAGGAGTAGATGCAAACAAATTATATTTCATGCTCAATTTGATGAAACGGTTTTAAGTGCAACTGATTGCGCTGGTTGTTTTTGCAGCTATAAATGTCGCTTTTGAAAGGCTATGGCTGGATGAGAATGATCAGATGCTGCAGGATTGCAGGCGAGCATCAGTCTTATTCAGAATATTTTCCAGTTGTCTCACACACTGACTGAACATAGTTCTTTTGGAACTAAATAACAATGTAACATACTGTATAAACAGATCATTTGAGTGAATGATTAAAATGACAACTGTTGTAAGGAGAAACACTGTTAGAAGCAAAAACGTATATATTTATTATGTCTACAGTAGCGATGATGTCATTAACATGTTCCAGTTTGTACATATTGCCCATACTACCTTGTTGGGTAACCAGATGTGTCACATGGTATCTGTTCCTCGCAGAAAGAGCGCTGCCCCTGCTGCTTAATATTGGTCATAGAAATATCTTCTGTTAACCCTGCCTTGTTTTCTGTGGTTTTATAGCTTTTTAAATTCTATTTTATTTTTTTATTTTTTGTTTCCCATCTAACATATTTCTATCTCTTCCTAATGTTCTTCGTATTTTTCCAACTGCATTTATGTTTTGGCAAATATCCTCTTATTGCAGTCATTCTGGTCATATTTAGATGCTTTGCCATATTTCTATTAGCCTCTTGTACTACTCATTTAAATCCTCATGCGCCCTTTATCAATTGCGTGAATAATCTTAGTTCATCACCACAAATCATGGAAACACAACAGGCGCTAAATATTTGCGGGGCAATTTGTTTAATGGTCACTTTTTGGAATCTTCATAAATCAGGGCCTTAGTAACCATCCCAGTGCAGCTGGGAAAGGTAAGTGTGCCTTTTCGTACTTTTCGTCATGATGCTTTGTGCCTTTTGTGCATTTCACAATTCTGTTTTCCCAATTTAACACCAAAGCAAAAACATGCACATGCGTAATCAGGGAGTTTTATGGGGATATTTTGCAGATACACATGCATATTTATGTTACTGTTTTTTCTTTGTTCAGTAGCTCTGTTGTGCAATCAGCTTAGTTTCTCCCCTGCAAACATATAAGCTGACATATCTAACAGTTTCAAAAACCTTCTTTCTGATTTTAACTATTACTATAACTTTTTATTTACCTCACTGAGTGAAATTTACTCATGAGTGTGAGCATGTTAAACCCACAAAAATCTTTCAGACCAGAGAAGGGAAATGCATGTTTGTCTCTCTTGCCTTTGTTTGTCTTGTGGTGGGCTCCCGTCCTGGTTTCAGAATAAAGCACTTTCACAAATATTCAAGCACTCAGGTGCAGGTTCTGCTGTATTAAAAATTAAATGACTCAAATCCCTTATTTATAAAAGACTTTCATGACCTATAGCTTGTTCAATTTGTACGTTCAGGAAACTTGTTTTATTTGATCCTGTGCAACACCTGGGGAGGTCGAGTTTCGTTTTACACGTTGTAAATCACAAAATTTACTACTTCTGCTTTCTCTAAAGCCACAATGAGGGAAATGCAGCTGCGGATCGCACATCTGTTTGCCCAGCCTGCAAATTTCTGGTCTCATTCTCATGCCTCATTAGATTAAATTCCTTCACAACTAAAACTGTACAAGTCATGCTATGAGCTACAGGAAAGCAACCCAAAAATAAAACCTCAAAAAGGAATGTAAAAATACAGATGTCAGCTTGCTGCGGCCAACCTGAAGCAAGGTCGCCCTCTTGTGTAAAATACTGGAAATCTGATCTGGAAAGTGACTTGTTTATTTCAGACTTTATGAATTACTTTCCCCTCCAAAAGTATTGATATACCTCCCCAAAAATACACAGTTTTGGTTTAAGTATAGTTCATTAACAAACAAAAAAATGCTAACAGAGAATGCTGAACATACAGTAACAAGTCAACACAAGATTCAGTCTCTCAAAAAGGAGATGGATGATTTGCAGGTAGCCTTCTGCCATTATATCTTCGGCATGTAAAATATGTGAGTAGTTGCACATTTTCTGGCTGAACGGTTTCATCCCAAGAAATTTCTGTGGGATTAAGGTTGGTTGCCCAAGACAGCAATGTGTCATGTAACAAATCAACAAGTTTTTGCAAGAAATACAACAACAGTAATATCCAAGACACTGAAGCACTCTCAAGTTGTCCTTCCCTTTGTTTTTCAGTAAAGATAACGCATTGATGAATCATATGTCTTGTATGTTTTAGGCAAAAATATTATTCTTACTTTAAACAGTCAGTTGCGTAACAAATCAAAAGTTCATCATGCAGACTATACAGATGGAGGGAGTTATCTTACATTGCAGGTCAGAGTGTGCTGCAGATGAAACTAAATGCCTTCTAAACTGAAAATTCTCTCTACATGTTTTCTAGTTTCTGTGCAGCTCAACTCTTCTCATTTCAAAACTAAAAGTTCCTCTTATTCTGATTCGGTTTGACCTCTGGTTGCCTTGAACCAAACATTTGAGCAACAGGATATTCTTCAAGAACATTTCTGTGTGAAAAACCTGAAAACATCACAACTGAAGATGCTGTGAGGAGTCGCAGATGTTACTCGGAACACATAACTCATATTATCTGTTAAGAATTAGTGTTTAGCTTTCATTGATCATTTTGATTGCCAGTAAAACTGACTTTATCTAAAGCAATAGTAAAGTTTAGGAATATTTGTAGTCCTCAAGCATAAACTCACAACTGTTATGAATGAATAGACTGCATGAAAAAGATTTTTAGCAGGATGCCACTCTATAACTTCCAACATCTTCAATAACTTTGCCATTTATAGTTTCATACACAGCAAAAGAACTCAAAAACACAGCTTTATCAGACTGACACTCACCGATTACTGCGGGGCCGCACTTCTTTAGGCTATACAGCACAGATTAAAAATGTAAATTAAAACGTCTCTTATGTAGTTGCACAATATCCATATGTGATATTTGGGAGGGTTTTTTTCTTTTAAAAGTGACTTCTGAGCCTACATGCTGACTTTATTAAGTGGAAAGAGGAAGAATGAGCACTACTTCTCCTTTCATGACACTTGCATGACCGCGTCATCAGTTGGTCACTTGATTGTTCAAATAGGAAATTTTATTCATCATTCTTTATTTCTATATTTCTTTATTTCTATATTTATTTTCTTCATCAGAACATGTATTTAGGCCAAATTTTGCTTGTGATCATGAACAGCTCATGTTAATCCCATCATATACTATTCTGAGTAGATAGACTGCCTCATCTGGATCATTGTCGGACATTACTTAATCTTTCATTCCCAGCAACATGTTAACTCTTCTCCTCATCTTTTGTATCTTAAATATTTTATATATGTTCATACTTCTGAAAAATATTCTAGCAACTATTTTTTTCTTACTGTTTGAAACCAGGGCTGCACGGTGGTGTAGTGGTTAGCACTGCGGCCTCACAGTGAGAAGTCCCAAGTCGGTCGGAGCCAGATTCCGGCTGAGGTTTGGAACTGTGGCCTTCCTGTGTGGAGTTTGCAATCTCCCCGTGTATGCGTGGGTTCTCACCGAGTATTCCGGCTTCCTCCCACAGTCCAAAGACATGCATGCTAGGTTAAATGGACACTCTAAATTCTCCCTAGGAGTGAGTGTGTGCGTGAGTGGTTGTCTGTCTTGTCTCTCTCCAGGTCGACAGACTGCGACCTGTCCAGGGTTTGCCTCTCCATAGGATAGGCTCCAGCACACCCGCGACCCACTTGGATTAAGCGGTTCAGAAAATGGATGGATGTTTGAAACCAATATGAAACCATTATAGGCTTTACAGATGTCAGCAATATGCAGATCTTTATTCACAGTTACAAAATCCTTTCTTGATAAGTTGAAATAAAAGGTTTTAAGAGAGAAGAAAGGAAGTGACACAGTCATCCTGACGCATTCATTCCTTTACAAAAGGTTTCTTTACTAAAAGTACCATAAGGCTACTGTAATACAGCTTAGTTTATGCAAATCATTCAATGTTCAAACTTTTAAACTCATGTGCCAAACTTAGGTTTCTCAGGCAGATTTGTATCAGGTTATGTGCATGTTCTTTTAACACTCCTGGGTCTGTGATCTTTAGTAAAATTGTAGTTTTTTGCAATTAAAGAAGTTCAGTTTGTTCACATACAAATTTATCAAATCACATGTGGAATTATGAAAGCATTTTCAAATATTTATTAGAGTTAAAAGAGCAATTAACATTCCAGTTCCCAACCATCAGTCACCTCATCTGGAGTCCTGCACCAATCACAAACGTTTCCCTCTGCCTTCAGATATAACGTGCTCCGGTGCGGCGCGGGTGTACCACTCCGACCACCCACCATCGTACACATACACCCCCGGGTGTCCGCACTCGTGGGCTGCCAGTGACACATGGCACGCTGTTACAGCAGAGCCACATGAGACACATATGGGACGGCTGAGATCTACGCCAGCGTGGACGAAGAGATCCTTGAGTTGCTCTTTGGGAAGGAAGTGACCAGAGGAGGTCAGCAAGGAGTGGAAAGGAATGTTGATGGAACCAGGGATGTGGCCTGGCTCTGTATCTGTCAATCAGAAAAGGAAAAGACATCAATAACAAAGATTGAAGTTACACAAGAGGCTTGCTAAATCAATTCGAGTTGACTTTTGAAACCACATTTTAAAAATTGATAAAAAGGCAAAAACCTAAAACAGGCCTGTTCTAACCAGACAGCAGGCTGTAAACAACATCACAATATTCAGTTTTTATTCATTATATATCGAATAATTAAAATGTTTTGCTCTAAACTTTGTCAGCATTGGTAGGTGATAGCAAAGAGAAGCAATGTTTTTATATAAGCTCTTTTAAATTCAATTTTTCACCTTTTCCTCTGAGTATTATCTAGATAGTTAAGTCAGAAAAACAGCTCTCATACAAGTCCTGCTCATCGTCCCCACAGCACAGAGAGCTGAACGGGAACAGTCAGCTCGGTCAAACTTTCTCAGCAGAACTTCTTATTATTCACTGTTATTAAGATTAACATATTTAAGCCCAGACTAAATCTAGTTTAGATTGTTCATGTTAGATTAAAATTCAAACAAATTTATTTTTAAAGCACCTTTCAGGCCTAGGCAACTCAAAGTGCTTTACATTAAAAACAATGTATGGATAAAAGAACTAAAAACTGAATTCACGCAATAAATTTAAGAACACAAACGTAATCAATACTGTCATACACAAACACACACACACACAAATATGAGAAAAAGGTTAACACCCCCACCCATCCCCCAACCCAAGTCTTCACTAACATAAACATTTGTCCCTATTGACTGTCTTTTTAAAATATACTGTATAAATATAATGATAAAATAAAACTAAACATCTGGTTTGACACTGCTGTGAGGACACGGCATCTTGGGGTATCTGGTTACACTGAACCCTACTTCCATAGTGTACGTGCGAGTTTATGGGTCACTGACAACAAAACGTCTGTCTCTGGCTGCACTCTGAGCGTGTTTGCATTGTCCAGCGATGTGCGCCTTCTGTGTGTTTGTCCAGAGCAAACTCTGCAGAAATCCTTTGCACAGGGAATCTTTGAACACAGCAGAGTGATTGGATTTTTTTTCACTTTGTCATATTGAGCCCAAGCAGCCACAGCAGTATGTCTCTGAGGAGATTTTGGTTCACAGTGGAGCAACTACATTTATTGTTTCATTTCTTTTAATATTCCATCTGCATCATGAACATGTAAAACAAAGGCGATCTAAGAATCATGTTTTCAATTCATTCCAAATTCACAATCAATAAATGAATCACCACTTTCTGACCTTCTGTAGATTCTGTTCTCTGACATTTCCCAGGTCAACAAGCTTTTTAAAATGTATCCTTTACATTGATACATTGAGGAAGTCAGCTGCTGTGTTTGTGCGCAAGAAAAACCATCGGATTACTGAATGGCTTTATTTAGTCTGCAAAGTTGCCTTTCTTTGTTTTGTTTTAAGGCATAAAACTTCAGTCAAGTGACTATATATCCTATTTTTACAAACATGAAATGAAGATGAAAATAAAATGTGCCTTACAAAGGTAACAATATATTAATTAGTTTGTGACTTTCAAATGTCTTCATAGTGAAAAGCAGCATAAATGTCACACACCTGTGAATGGTCTCAATCATTATTCAGTGGAAACCTATCAGAAGCTGATAAACAAGTCATGTTTCGTGACTCGCAAGTATTGTTTCATCAGAAATTCAATGTTAGCTCTTGCAGCACTTAATTCTTCAGAAATATAGCAGACGTACAAAGACCTGACTCAAACCTCAAATCCTGACTAAATGAACCGTACCGTAGCTCTAACCCCAACACCTATAAGAGAAACATAACTACGTTTTTTGATCATTTTCATAATTACCATCTTTAGCATTAAATCTGCTGTTAACACACTATTGATAAACATCAGATGCAGACATGGGGCCCCAGCTCATATGCTTCCAGTCAAAGTGCACTTATTCAGCAGTCAGAGAAAATGAGAACAAGAATTAATGATGAGAATATATTAGTTATGAGAGTGATATCTACAGTATTATACTGTAATTACCACCTTTTAAATGAATAATCATTGTATGGGATCACAAGCAGACAAGGAGACAGGTTTAAAAAGTGTTTAAGTTCAAAATTCAAGCCTAAAAGAATATGGTTTAGTTTCAAACTTGAAAATAATAATATTTAAATGCATCAGAGAATAGCTTTTTCTATTTCTATTTTCTTTATTTTACACATTTGATTCTATACAGACATTCAACATATTCATTATGTCTCACGTTAGCAGCTCTGAAGCTCGAAATGCGAATTTCAGCCTAATATTCAAATAATTCATTTGGAGTTATCAAACTTTTTGTATCTGTAAAAAAAAACTTGACTTACTTTTCTCTATATATTCCATGTTATGCCATTAGTTTCATGTTAGTTGAACTTGTTATTAGTTGTACATTCTTGTCTGGCTGAGGAGTGAAAGATGTATGGAGCGATCAAACTGTGAAATTGAATTGGGTTTAGATTTTATTTCTAGATCATGCACCTTTCATATGCACATTTGATTACACTGTAAATGATGCAGTAAAAACTTGCTCATTAAGTTGTTTATGGACGGGAAGTGGGGACAGTTTTTCCTGATAGACCTGTAAGTTATTGTGTCAATTTTGAATTAACTCTATTGCAGGAAACTTCTTTGATCTTTGGGAGGGGGTCACTTACTGTCTCTGGGTTCAGGATCCAGTCCTCTGAACCTGCCAGAGGGCCTGGCATCTACCACCTGGAACTCCTTGGTATCCAGGTTATTCTGGATATCCTCATAGGTCTTCACCCATAAGCGGTTTAGAGAGGCCGTGAACTCGGTCGGAGTGGGTTTGACATAGTGGTCGTCCACTGGTCGACCTTCCAGCACCCAGTTTATGAGCCCCCCGTTCAGCACAGACACCGCACTATGGCCAAACACCTTGAACATCCACCACACACGAGGCGCAGAAAATGCACCGACTTCGCTGCAGTCGTACACCACGACGTGCGTGTCGCTCTCTATGCCCAGGTTACCCACATAGTCTGCAAAAACCTGCTCAGGTGGCAGCATGTGGTCCAGGGGGGAGGTTTTGTCACAGCACTGGGATATGTCAAAGAAAGCTGCGCCTGGTATATGCCTCTTCTTAAACTCGTCCTTTGGGTGCCTGAACAGTTTGGGTAAGTACCAAGAAGTGTCCAAAATGCGCATCTTTGGTCGCGGCTTCACAGCCTCTGCCAGCCATTTAGAGGTGACCAAGGGTCTGGCTCGATGCGCCATAATGCTGCACGCAGAAAAAGGTGAAAATGTGTACTGTCTGTTAGACCTTTTATCCTGCACCAAAGTTCAGAGATAGAGCGAGAGAGAGAGAGAGAGAGAGAGAGAGAGAGAGAGATGGAGGTGGGACTTAACTAGATTAGGTGGGAAATTGTCTTTAAATGCCTTTCTTGGAGCTTGATGAACTATGTCCGAGATGCCCCTAGGCAAGAGCAGTGGAACTCCTATGGCCTAGTTGCATGTTGTCATAATTACATAATAATAAATAAAATAATAATAGCCACAATCTTGTGCGATCTCAAACGCCATTCAATAAGTTATGTCATGTTCATCTATAGTCCTAAGGACATCTCATCTCATTCCCAAATACCGATTTCTATGGCTCATATTACATGTAAGCTGTATATATATTTATTAACGTTGTTGGCCTGTAGTTTCAGACCTTATAAGTGAGAATCTTAGACTGTAGTAGTAGTAGTAGTAGTAGTAGTAATAATAATAATAATAATAATAGAACACAAGATATGAACA
>JAVQJG010228315.1:0-11955 GCA_036024015.1 Craterocephalus amniculus
CATCTTTGTCTGGCCAGCTCACGCTCCACTTTATCCCGCTCGTCCACTCGGACTTGAATGTTGAGGTCCTTAAGCACCTGAGCCGCATCCATCACCGTCTGGAAGGTTTTTTCCTCAGATCCCACCATCATCCTCAGTCGGGCTGGGTACAGGCACTTCGCTTTCACTTTTTTCTCCTTAAGCTGTTTCACAATGTATCTGACCTGAGCGCGTTTCTTCTGTAGCTCCGGTGAGTAGTCATTATCAAAGTAGATCTGCCTCTCACCCATCTTCACAGATCGCTGCCTCCAAGCATGCTGTAGGATCTGTTCTTTCACTGTGTAGTCCGCGAATTTAATCACGATAGAGCGAGGCGATTCGTTTTCTTTCGGTTTAGGCATAAGTGCTCTATGAGCTCGATCAATCCTGATGTCGGCTTCGGTTAACGGCAAATTGGTCAGCACGGTCGGGATTAGCTTTTTAACGAAGGCGGCTATGTCACTCCCCTCGCTTCCTTCAGGTACCTGATACAGCCTTAGATTTTCCCTTCTGTGCCTGTTCTCAAGGTCCTCACACCGCTGAAATAATTCAGCCTCACGTTGCAATAAATATCCGA
Organism: Craterocephalus amniculus; assembly: GCA_036024015.1. Classification (NCBI taxonomy): domain Eukaryota; kingdom Metazoa; phylum Chordata; class Actinopteri; order Atheriniformes; family Atherinidae; genus Craterocephalus; species Craterocephalus amniculus. The sequence goes on from JAVQJG010228315.1 coordinate 596, forward strand.
TGGCTTTCCCGTGGACTTCAGTGGTTTCATCTGTGGTTGTGATACGCTCTTCCGCGTCAATGATCCTCTGTTCCAGTTTTGTTAGTTGTGCACTTAGCCGACCAACAGATGTTTCAAGGCTTGTGAATGAGTCCTTAGTTTGGCCTTCAAATTCCTTTACATCCTTCCTCATTTGCAGAATGTCACCCCGTATTTCTCTTTTCGACTGGACTATAACTTGCAACATCCCCTCCAGATTGCTGACGGCAATATCGATGGCTTTGCCAGCGTTAGCTGTAGCTTCGTCGGGGATAGCAAGCTTGTTAGCATCAGTTGATTCCGATGACTTTTCATCTCCCTCTCTGTTTCTGAACTGATATCTAGAGAGCCTATCAGTAGCGCTCGGTTTTGTGGTGTCGCTGGGCATATTTATTGCTGAGTTTTGTTCATAAATCGATTTGGTAAGTTGGCTGATCAGCAGAGCTCGAACTTCTGCGTTCTACATCAACATGGCGCCGCCGGAAGTCCGTAAATGATTTTTTAAACATCTATTTATTTTATTATCAATTTAAACAAATATCCGGTAGCCTACATAGAACTTTGGGGTGATGCAGAGGGCGTTTAATGTTTGATTATGAATTTTGCATTACGGCTGATAGTGAATCCGTCTGCACAACATACAACTTATTTTCCCTGCAGCCAAACAATGTAATGTAGTCACTATGTGATCTTCGGTGTCAGTGGTTATTTCTGTTAATCTTTTTTTTTAACCTTTTTTAAAAACTCAGCATCATATTGATTCAGTTTCGGGAATTATTTGCAGCCAGCCATCAGAAGATTTCCTCTTTGGTTTACTCTTAGCGCGTTGGGAGTCCTCCTCCAAATAGGTTTAGGAGCTATTTTTAGCGCTAAAATGCTTTGTGAAATACTCTTAGGCGAACTCCTGAAGTTAAGACCGACACGGCCACTTTTTCTAGGAGTTACTCCTAAATCAGCCCGTTAGGAGCTACTTTTAGCCCTAAGATTCTTTGTGAATATAGGCCCTGGTGTGGCATAAAACCCGCTCCATCGGAGGGGGAGAGCGACAGCCAGAGGCCGAGCGCCACGGGTCTAAGAAGAAACGTGATGTCTTCAGACGAGTAAGATTGCTCCTTAGCACAGATTTTCCAGGTAAACGAGAAACTGGGGATGTTAGTGTGGGAATGGAGCTATGAGACACGTTTGTGCTGAAGCAATGACATTAAGAACGTATCTGAACGGGGAGCGTCTGATCCTACATTAATATGAACCAATATGGACACTTGAAGGAGGGCTCTCCACAAACTGGTTCAGATGGAGGCTTTCCCTCTGAGCCAACACAAGATCTTTTTTCGGATTGTTCTGCTTTTGTTAGTTGTCATGTTATTGCTATTTCAGAGTTTGAGTGGAGGGGGGGTTATGTGTCAGTGGGTGCTATTTGATTTTTAATGGAAAGCCACAAATTACCACTTAGGTTAGCTTCTTACAATGTAAAGGGTGTCTTTAACCCAGTTAAAAGAAGTAAAATTCTTGGCAAAATGAGAAAAGACAAGGTGGATATAATATTTCTTCAAGAGGCCCACTTAACTAATCCTGAACATCTTAAGCTGAAGAGACAGGGCTTTAATCAGGAATTTTCAGCGTCTTATGGGACGGGACACAAAAGAAGGGTAGCAACACTGATATCTACAAGAGTAATATTTGAAAAGTCATTAGAAATCATTGTTAAAGAGGGGAGGTATAATTTGGTTGTGGGGAAACTGGAGGGATTAGGAGTAACTTTTTAAAATGTTTATGCTCCTACAGGTGTGACATGGGGGTTCTATAAACACATTTTTGATCTCATGATCACAAAGGCCCAGGGAATAGTCTTTCGCAGAGGCAATTTCAACATGAGGCTAAATCCTAGGTGGCATGTTTCTAGGCCATCTCAGTCAAAGACAAGAAAGGTGATGAGAGAGATGGGTATTTGTGACGTGTGAAGAGAGTTTAATCCAGCAGTCAGTGCGTGCGAGAGAGGGAGCGATATCAATATCAGCGTTTGGTATTGAAATGAATGAAATGAAAAATACTTTATTAATCCCATAGGGAAATTCAGAATTGTAGTAGTAGTTGTTTTTTTTTGTGTTTTAAGTAAACAATCATATTAATAGGGCTTTGTTTTTGAGCCTGATAGCTGCCGTGTTCAAACTTCTTCCACCTCCTCCACCGATTCTGCTGGCTCGAAAATATAAGGCTGTATCACCGAATAGCCCATGGCTAAGGATATTAGCATTGCAAGCAGTGAAAGCAATGCTAGCCAGCCAATCACCGAGTGTAGTTCATAGTGATGACGGATGACCTCAATGTTTTACGTGCATTTCTTAATGAGGTTGCCAGATAGCTCAGAAACACGGCAAAAAAGGACAAAAAACAATGTGTTGTTCAGCACAGGGCACTTTGGACAGCCTTTTAAGAAGGTTCTGAACCATTATAGACCCAACCACATTTTTTTGGGCTACATATCACATCACAGATAAGGATTAATACCTCGTTCAACCATTCTCTATCACCTTTAAGAAATAATAAAACTAAACCCACCTGGAAGCTCAATTTAAATGTACTCAGGGGAAAACTGAAGGAAGAAATAAAACAGGAAATACTGTAAATCTGTCTGAGAATGATAAAGGGGAAGTGTCCCCACAGACGCAGGAAAGGCCGTCTTAAGAGGGAAAATTATTGCAAAATTGGCTCTTCAAAAAATTAGCGCTTCAAAAAATTAGCGAAATTCAAAACAAAATAAAATAAATTTATGAAATTGATGTACAGAACACATTAACTTTTTTGAAACAGAGTTATTATGAAGTTGGTAGCAAATCAAACAAATATAAATTAAGAAAACAACAAGCAGAGAGGGCAGTGCACAAAATTAAAGATCCCATAACTAAAGAAATAAAACATGACTTCCAAGAAATTCGTATTTGTTTTGAAAAGTATTATAAAAATTTATACTCTCAGAAAGTACAGGACGGGAACAAATCAGCTGATTCCCTGCTTGCTTCACTCAATCTCCACTTAATCCTATTATTCCTGATGTACTTGATAGAAATCAACGTTCAGACATTATCCAGTTTAAGCTTTTCTCGGCGAGAGAAGTCGTTTCTTGAAAGTTAGGCTGCTACATTTCTGTCTTCAATAAGATGCATGTAAAACCATATCTGCAATTAATGAAGAATAGCGCCTTGACAGCCAAGGTGACTATGGAACAACTGTAAAAGGCAATCTCAAGACTTAAACCATATAAATCACCAGGCTCTGGCGAGTTTACTGCTGCTTGGTTTAAAACATTTAGAGACTGTCTATCCCCACTACTGAGAACATTCAATTGGCTCCTGGAAAAAGGAGACATGCCTCCATCCTAGAGGGAAGCGATCGTCACTGTTATCCAAAAAGAAGGGAAAGATAAAACTGATTGCTCTAATTTCCGCCCAATTAGTCTTTTAAATCAGGATTATAAACTCTTTACGTCAATTTTAGCAAAACATCTAGAACTAATACTTCCAGATATTATACAGTTAGATCAAACAGGTTTTATTAAACAAAGGCAAACACGCGATAATGGAAGGAGGACATGCCACATATTTATTTAAATTAATAAACACAACTTGGTGGATGTTTTGTTGAGGTTAGATGCAGAAAAGGCATTTGACTCCGTGGACTGGTCTGTTCTATATACAGTACTCGAAAGACTTCAATTCCATCAAAATTTTGTAAAGACGATACAAACCTTATATGACAAACCATATGCTAAAATACAGATTAACGGAGGTTTATCAAACTCTTTCAAATTAGAAAGGGGGTGTAAGACAGGGTTGCCCTATTTTTCCACTGCCCTGTCATTTCAAAATACTGTGAGGAAACTAAAATAATTGGGAACAGTGATCCTCCTAGTTTGAGGCCTTATATCTAGGGATTATACCAGACACTGTGAAGGGGTTTGAGAACCTATATATGTACAACATTTTTCTACTTGCCTGCAAAAAAGCAATCACTAGAAGGGGCTTGACCCGGGATCCTCCTTCAGTGAAGGATTGGACCAAAATAGTCCAAGACATTTTTGAAATGGAGAAGCTAACATCTACTTTAAAGCTTGAAAAAGATAAGTTTAAGAGTTTATGGAGGAGTTGGATAAACTATTTAGCAACATACAGACAAAACACTGGGTAAAACTTGTAAGAATCTCCTTGTCCTGACTCCACTCACAGTTCAGGTTTTTTTTAATTTTTGACCATTATTATTTATTTTTATTATTATTACTGTTATTTATTTTACTTTTTCCTCTTTTCCCTCATTTTCTTCTCTTCTTCATACATGTTTGCACAAAAGTCATGCCCCACCCCCCCTTTCTTTACATTATCATTGATAACTGTGTTAATTGATACTTTTGTTATTTCCACCCTAATACAGGCTCAGTGGACATTTTGGGGAGGGAATATAGATCAGGGAAATTGTCTGTGAGACTGTTTATCAGTTTATCAGTGTCCTATGTCCTTCTCACCTATTCATGCATCTAATTGTCTGCATTTTAGATAAAAAGGGGAAAACATGTATAGGTATTTATTTATTTCTTTTTAATATTGTACTTATACTGTATGATATCTGGATTACCATTTTGATACAAGTACACTGATGTGCAACATGTATATCTTACTCTTTCAAACTAATAAAAAGTTCAATAACAAAAAAAAGTACTTTTTCACAAAGAAGAGCCCCGTTGAGTCGGGGAAAGGCCAGAAACTCTCCCCTGTTGCTGCCAGCAGAACACACCCTACCACATGAATCCACCACAAGCCCGGCTCAGCAAGTCTTTATATCAGTCTGATTGATCACTTAGGAAATTTATCACAGGTGCTGGAATGTTTGCAGGAAAGGTCCCCATATGTTCTGAAATTTCCCCACTGAGTGCTAGAGTGAAAGTCGGATTTTCTCTAGCCTTAAGCAGGACATGACCTCTGCCCGCCACTGTGAATGGGATGGGGGGGCAGTATCCCTCCATTTAAGGAGGACAGCATGTCTGGCCAGAAGAGTGACAAAGGAGAGAGCGTGACGTTTCTCTGAAGTTAACTGACTGATTCTTCTCTCCAATGACAACAACCAGAGCAAGTAAGGGGTCGGGATCTGGTTTAACTTTGAGAATCTGAGAGAGAGTATGAAACACTTCAGTCCAGTAACTGTTTAAACTAGGACAAAACCAGTAGATATGGATTAATGAAGCTTCAGCGGTTTTGCATTTGTCACAGTAGGGACTAATCCCTGGGTATAAACGAACATGTGTGCCGATGGCCCACTTTGAATTGTATAAGGGTGTGACGGGCGCAAAGAGATGATGAGTTAACATGTTTAAGCACCGAATTCCAGGTTTCATTTGATATAGACATGCTCAAGTCCTCTTCCCACAAGGACATTGATGCACATCTCAGGTTCAGTATTTTATTGTAAATGGTTGAAATAGGTCTTTTGCATGATGGTTTCAAGGAAAGGATAGCATCCACAATAGTGGTGTCTGGTACCAACAGGAGGCTGGAAGACTGACAGAGTAAGTAGTGCCCAGCCTGCAGATATCTGAAAAAGTCAGAATTGGGAAGGTTGTATTTCTCGCTTAACAGACTGAAGTAGGCCAGGCTACCATCGATAAATAGGTCACCAATGCACCTGATCCCCTTTTCATGCCAGTTCAGAAAGCTAGCATCTTGAGAGGATGGAATAAAGAGGTGTTTTGATGCAATGGGACTGAGAAGAGAGAAGCCGTGGAGGCAAAAATATTTTCTGAATTGCAACCAGATTTTCAAGGAGTGTTTGACAACAGGGTTCTGAATGGTCTTAAGGGGAGGCAGAGGGAGTGATGATCCAGTTAAAGCAGGAAGGGAGATGTTGGGGCAGCAGTTTAGCTCCACTGTTACCCAGTCAGGACAGTCAGGCCGGCCATCAAAGGAAGACCATAACCCTATGCAACACAGATTTGCCGCCAAATAGTAAAAGCGAAAGTTTGGAAGACTTAAACCTCCTGCCGCTTTAGTTTTCTGTAGGTGCATTTTATTAAGACAACGTCACTTGCCCTGCCAGGTATATGATGAAATATGATGTAGAGTCTAGATGGTTAAAAAAGAAGTGAGGAATAAAGATAGATAAAACTTGGAAATGGTACAAATACTTGTGTAAAACATTCATTTTGGCTGCAATAATGAGACCTAGTAGGGAGGTACACATGGGTGACCACCGAGACAGTGTCTGCTTAGTCTGGTTCAGCGATGTAGAAAATGTATCTTTTAATAAATCTTTATACTTCTTTGTAATTTTAACACCTAAGTATGAAATTTCATTTGTGACAATTCTAAAGGGTAGGTTTGCGAGATCCAAATACATGCCTTGTTGTATATGGGAAAAAGTTCACTTTTAGTTAAATTTAATTTGTAGCCGGAAAGTTGTCCAAATTGGTTAATCAATGATAAGGCGGGGGCTAACGAAAGGATAGGGTTTGAAATAAAAAGAAGGAGGTCGTCCGCATAGACAGAAACCTTTTTTTCAGTGTTGTCTCTCCAGACACCAGGCACCTCATTGCAAAGACGGAGGGCCACAGAAAGTGGCTCAATAGCCAGGTCAAAGAGTAAAGGACTCAGAGGGCAACCCTGGCGGGTCCCCCTGTGCAGTCTGACCGGTTCTGATTGCTGTGAATTTGTGCAAGTAGAGGCAGATGGTTTTGAGTATAACAGTTTGACCATTGAGACCAACCGCGGTCCAAAGCCAAATTTCTCTGGGGCTGTAAACAGGTAGTGAAACTCCACACGGTCAAATGCCTTTTCGGCATCAAGAGAGACAACACATTCAGGGACGTCATTGGAAGTAGAATAGATTATGTCACATAGACGGCGTATATTGGAATAGGAATGTCTGCCTTTTATAAAGCCGGTCTGATCTGCAAATAACATTTGGGAGAGCACTCTCTAACCTGTTGGCCAAGACCTTAGCCAATATTTTCTAATCTGTAGTAAGAGGGAGATAGGCCTATAAGAGGCACAGTCAGTTGAATCTTTTCCATCCTTGGCAATAAGTGTAATATCAGCCTCATTAAATGATTGCAGGAGGCATTCCTGAGTCAATGCCCCAGTCACAACTGAGCACAACAGTGGAGAGAGGAGTGGGGAGAATTTCTTGAAGAATTCTGCTGGGAACCCATCCGGGCCTGGGCACTTATTTGTCTGCAGTGAAGAGATAGCCAATTGTATTTCTGCCTGAGTTATGGGTATATCCAAATTCTGTCTGAGGTCAGCTGAGAGCTTTGGAAGGTTAAGGGTGCTTAGAAAATCACTGGCCGAGTTTTCTACGGTTTGAGCTTCAGATGCATACAGTTTAGAATAGAACTCCCTAAAGGCCCTGTTAATTTCTAAGTGATCTGAGGTGGTAGAGTTGTCTGAGAGCCTGACACACTGAATGTGTTGCTTGGCTTTATTGCCTCTTAGCTCGTTGGCCAGCATTTTATCTGGTTTCATATGTGTTCATTTTATAAATGAAATACAATCACTTATGTGGAAGCAGCAGTTTGTGTTTGATCAGTCTATCCCTCACCCCCCTCCTTCCTTTTCCTGAGACTAACCCGCTCACAGCCTCTGCAGTTGCAAGCTGCAGCTGATCCCCCCTCCCGTCTCCCCCCTGCCTTTTCCTTTGACACACACACACCTGTGACTCTCAGCAGCAAGTTGGTATGACAGTAGGGGCGACCGCAGCCCCAGGGTCCATTAGAATGATGTAGGAATGAACGGTATGATGGTGCGCTCAGACCAAAAGCCGCAAGAGCGTCAGGATTACATGTTAATAAAGTCTTCGTAAGGGCGCAAGGAGCGCAGCGCATCAGACAGTTTTGGCACAACTTGAACTCCTTCAGAAGATATTTAGATCCACAAGCGATCTAGCCTGGCTAACGCGACAAAAATTTCGCAAGCTCCATATAGTCTGGCCAAGAGGGCTATTCAACCGATTTCCAAAATCCCAAAAAAGTGGGAGCCAATCAATGTTGAGCTTATCCAAAGAGGCGGGCTCGACGCAGTGACGCGACAGGAAGCAACACCTTGAGCATTGCTAACATGGAGCAGCGGCAGAGTCTGACACAGCGGGAGATTCTGTTTTCAGCACATTAAACGGAAAGTTCTCCGTGAAATGTGAGCAGCGAGTAGCCCTGGAGACATTTGCTGGAGGGAAAGACGTTTTCGCCTTGCTCCCGACCGGCTTCGCTAAGAGTTAGCCCCGCTGGCTACACGCACGTCAGAGAAAAGAGTGCTGTGATTGGTTTAAGCTTTGATTGATTTAAGCTTCAACCCAACACAAACAGCAACATTTGAAGGAGACGGGTCAACCGTCCCTTCTTAGAAGCGGTTTTCCTAATGGTCTTGGCCAGACTATATGCTCGCAGCAATATAGTCGCGATAGTCAGGCTACAAGCGATCAGCATTAATCAATATAATGGGAGCGTTAAGGGCCTCTAAATAAGGCATTATCTGCCACAAACTCTTTCATTTTATCAATTTGTTGTTAGCAAATGCTAGTCCAATCCCTCCGTGATCTGGACGCAGCATGTACCTCCTTTGTTGTTGCCATTCTGTGGTACTTTCAAACCTCTTGCGCTTACATGCCACAGTGACGACATCACTACCATGCGCCATAAAAAAGGGCGAATTCCCTCATAGATCACTCCATACTGTAAGACTGACCGCTACTTACTAAGATAATAACAACATGGTCCATGTTTGTGTTTTTCCAAATTGTAAAAATAGAATGTAGCGGAGCGTCCTACAGTACGAAGTGAAATAGCCCTTTTTTCATGGCGCATGGCAGTGATGTTATCGCCATTGCAGGTAAGCACAAGAGGCTTGAAAGGACCCCAGAAAGACAACAACAAGCTGCATCCTGGTCACGGAGGGATCCGACTAGCATTTGCTAACAACACATTGGTAAAATGAAGGAATTATTTAGAGGCCGAGCGGCACTTGCCCCGAACGCTCCCATTATATGGATATATGCTGATTGCGTGTGGATCTAGATATCTTCCGAAGGAGTTCAAGTTGCCCCAAAACCGTCTGGGAAAGTGAATGATCGTATAGCATGCTAGAAAATAAGTACAGGTTGAAAATGACCGAACTTCCCCTTTAAGTTGGGCAATGCAAAGCCTCCAAACCTCTACCCCAATTGAAGTGTTTTACATTTTATCCTAGGTCTTTTACCTGCCCAGATAAATCTGGAGATCTGCTTATTCCAGGTTGTAAAGTAGAGTTCTGAGATATGTACTGGGAACAACAAAAATAGGTAACGTAGTCTTGGAAGTATGTTAATTTTTATTGCCTCAATCCTTGAGCTAAAATCTAGAATTGTTGTTGCCCATTTAGACAACTCCCTCTGGATGCTTTTAGTAATTTTTATATGTTTACAGTATATACATATACAGTATATCTGCCTCTACTTAAGTTTAAGTTTTGTTTTAGAAGACTTGGGAGGGGGGAGTTATCTTTTACTTATATTTGTGTGTGCATGTGTGTGTGTTTGTGTATGAAAAAAATGATGTTTGTGTTCTTAAATTTGTTGTGTGAGGGCTGTTAGCAGTTTGATTAACCCTGGCCTGAAAGGTGCTTTATACATAAATCAATTTGAAATTTGAATTGGAACTCAACATCAGACTTCTACACCTGTCCACAGGTATTCTGGCCCCCTGCTCATCAGCTACCTGCTCTTGTTGCTCCAGGACCTCTTTGTTTGTTTGGTTTAATTATTTTTTCAAACTCAATCAAATTAAGAAACAATGTCTTATTTTACTGAATTATAACTTAACTTATTTATATCTATTAAGACTTTTCTCAGTCTCCAGTTATTTGTATTAAGAAACGTAAGAAGCAAAGTCGTTTAGAAATAAGGCCAGATTTCAGCGATATAGAGTATCTGTGTTAGTTCAGGTCACTCATCTTTCCCAGTACCACATACTGGTCACAAAGCTCTTCAGTAGTAAGGTGATGAAGCTCGAAACTCCGTTTGAACCTCCGCCATAAAACATGGCCCTTCTCTGTCATTTTCATCTCTCCCTTCCCCTCGCACTCCCCCAGCTGGTAGCCACTGAGAACTGCGGTACGTTACTCCATCTGCCATCAACCCGGGTCTGTGGCACGCAAAACTAAATCTGAGAAGTGAATCTGAGTGGAGCGAGCTGAAACTGAATTATAGAACCACATTTTTCAGTTTCAGTTTTTCTATCATTCATTTTAAAAAAGAGTAAAAAGGGCTGCATGGTAGTGTGGTGGTTAGCACCGCAGCCTCACAGCAAGAAGGTCGCTGGTAGAGCCCGGGCTGAGTTGGAGCCAGAAGGGACGGCTGGTTCGTGCTGGGGAGGGGTTTGAAACAGTGTCCTGTTCTCATTGTGTGTGTGGGGGGGTTATCCCCGGGTTCTCCGGCTTCCTCCCACTGCCCAAAGACATGCATGTGAGGTTAATTGGACTCTCTAAATTATCCCTAGGAGTTAGTGCTTGTGAGTGGTTGTCTGCCCTCTTTGTGGCCCTGCGACAGACTGGCGACCCGTCCAAGGTGTACCCCGCCTCTTGCCTGATAAATGCTGAGATAGGCTCCAGCACACCCGCAACTGGGATAATAAAAAAAAGGGTTCCATTTTTTAAAGCAGTAATTACAGCTGGCAGGTTCAGGTTTACATCCAGTGATTCATATTCAGATTTGCTCCCTGATTGCACTAATTGGATCAAACCGGGTGTGTAAATGTAGAGTAGGAGATACGACCAGCTGATCGGGACCAGCTGATCGGACCTGCTTTTATTAGAGCTTTTAGAGATGAAAAGAATCAACATGTGAACCTCTCTATTCAGACTGGACTGCTTCTGTTTTCAGTATGGAATAATTAGTCCTCACTGTCCAATCAGCCGTGAGGAGGTCGGCATCCGACAGGTACTCGCTGGCTCTGTCCACATCTTCCATCTCAGAGAAGAAGTCAAGGAAGTTCTGGTGGAGGTACAGGTTGAAAATGTCTGCGGACATGTGCGAGCGCTCTACAACCAGCTGAAGAAAGACCAGAGACAATCATGATCTCAATGTTCTGAATCTAATAAGAGGCAAAGGTGGACATATTTACCTCAGGATCAACACTCAGTGCCTCTCGGTGGTGGTGCATCAGGTGAGCGGGTAAAGCCGGTCCAGCAGAACCTCCGGGACTCTCTCCTGTGTGGAAACACCAGTTCGACAATGATGGGCTCAGACATAGATCGTCACAAGTCTCATTTGTAATCATTGGGGACGCACAAAACGGGGTCAGAAAGTGTCATGTCTCTGTTGTCTATCCCCTC
>JAVQJG010228341.1:0-10036 GCA_036024015.1 Craterocephalus amniculus
CAGTTGTGACTTTTGTGAACGTTGTTGATGTTTCTTTTCCAGGTAAGAGTTCATCCCATCAGAAGCTCTTGATTTATGACTTCCACTGACCACGCTGCTTTTAGCTTTCAGTAAATTCATTGTTGCCATTTATTCAGCAATTTCACTGTCCAACTTAAATTTCTCCCTTTTTTTACGCAACCTCTCTTCTTCTTCCTGAAGTGCATGCTTTTCTTCAAGCAGTTTTTGTTTTGCTTCCAAAATTGCCAATTCAGCTTCTGCTTTATGTTGGAAGCAGCTGGTGAGGATGCATAGGTAGACCTCTGCAGTTCTTTTAGACATGATGTCTGGGATTTGTTATTAAGTAATATGACTCCAACTCAAATTAATTTGTGCTCTGTGTTCCAAATTTGTTTGATGGCACAGTGACATCTATCATGTGTATTTCTCACAGCTTCTCACAGCTGGGCTCTCTCTTCATGTCCAGGGTGTACCCTGTCTCTTGCCTGATAATTGCTGGGATGGGCTCCAGCCCGCCCACGACCCTGAATTGGATTAAGTAGTGCAGAAAATGGAAGTATGGGTGGGTGTGTATGTATGTATTTGGATGTCAGATATTGTCAGTTCCCTCTTTTGATAAGCAATCTGTCTACACATTTTCCTTAGAAGGAGCTAATCTTTTGTTTATTTTGTTGATGTTTATGAAAAGGTCAAAAAGGAGGAAATAAATTAACTTACAAGAGAAACTTGTTTCATGGTGTCTCTCCATGTTTTGTCAACAGCTGTGAAACGGCGTCCCTCCTCAGGCATCTGAGCCACGATGTCTGGGGAGCTAAATATGGGCTCCAAGTAAAGCCAAGTGGACTGCACCTTTAACCATTCGTCCAGAATGTCCTGGAGGAGAATCAGCTTGCCCTCCCATTCCCTAAAAGAAATTATGAAACATTGATTCTCAGCAGTGTATTTGCTTCACACTAGATATAATGTCTCATTCCACAGTCAGTCAGATGTAGTTCGGAAGGTTAAATCCCAGTTATATCAAAACAGTCCAAAATTTTTACAGAGACTATTTCACCCACTGAGTAGGTGTGTTTACACCATACATAATCTGCAAGTACTGTTGCTCAATGATTAAAGAAAACTAAATATTCTTCCCATGAATGCTTATTTACATCATTGAACAGCTTTTCCAAACCCACAGGGCAGAAAGACATTCAAGAAGCAGTTTAAGTCTTACTGTATTTCCTCCTCAAAAGGCTTAATGAAGGGGGAGCCCCTCATGGTTTGTGTCTTTACAATGTGATCATCCAACAGCATCTGCACTTCATCCAGTGATGACAGGATGTAGGTGCCTGTTTCTCGATAGGCCAGGAGGCTAAACTCCATGTCATGCCACTCACTGGCCATTTTCTCCATGGCCTTTTCTAGCGAGTACTCCTTGCCAGCCGCCTCACTGATGTTTCCAAAGCTGTTCAGGTATTGTTCCAGATTCAAGGAAAGGAAGTGAGCCACACATGCCTGGTCATCAACTGGGTGCAAGGAAATGCCTGCCAACTCTGACATGGCATCCCAGTGGCGTGTACGCAGGCCTGGGTTGCATAGTACCTGTGAAGAAAGGAGTAGTACGAAAAATGAGCCATTTCAATATAAACTAATCAAAATTGAGTTTATTTGGGACAATCCATCACTAAATCTTTCTGTAAGGGTCTTACCTGCACAATGGGAATGTGCTGCTTAAAGTCTTCTACCTTCACCTTTATAGTGGTGGCTATCTTCAGGGCATTAGGTGTCTGGCTGAAGGCTTTCTCCAGCTTGTACAAAGTGCGCCAAAAGTTGCCAACATCAACTTCCACCTATGGGGGTGTGGTCATTCGTTGCAATGACAGAAAATCAATTTTTCAATTTATATAATGTATTTTTTGACATGAAGTAAAATAAAATTATAAGCATTTAATGAAATTAATTATGGCTGGCTAAACTTAGCCTATTTAATTTGGGAAGAGAGGTAGCTTAGTGGTCACATAGGTTTGAAACTAAAGTGTGACAAACAAAATAAGAACCAGGAAGGGTTCAAACACCAGAGAGCCCAATTTGATGCTCTGGCAGTAATTACTGATTGCTACTGTGTTCTAGCTGGTTGCTAGTGTGTTGCGTTGTGCCTCCTGTGACAATTGCTATGGTGTCTGTAGGAGTCACAATGATATTTCTTGAGAGCTGCTAGGTTGAATGAGGCAAGGTTGCTAAGGTGAGTAGCTTTAAGGCTTAAATCATTGCTGTCCGATGAAAAATAGGTATCTTCAATGAGATGTCAATGGTGATACATGTTTCTCATCGGACACTTATCTCGTACTTTTTATGTTGTACCTGGAGTAGAAACGCCTGCACTTGATGAAGGTTAGCCTTTTAATGCTTTGAAAAGAAGACTAAGTAAAAAACAGTGGTTTTAGTCTAATATTGAGTTCAATAATTATTGGTTGAAGAGTTGAGTTAAATGTAAAATAAACATAGGCGTGACAGAATAGATCAGGAAGAGGTATGATTACATGCGAGGTAGAGTGTCCAATGATTTCCACTTAAGCTTGGCCCATTGCCATTCTGTTCTGTATCTAATTTCAAGTAATTTCCTACAGTTTGTACCTTGTCTGGGTTCACGCCGGATAGGGGCCCGTAGAGCCACTGCTCATATTGATTTAGGAAATTGCATGCTGTTTCATAGAGGCGCAGGAATGGGGACAACCTGTCCTGGATCTTTTTACGCTGTGGATACTGGGACACAGGCCAGCCGTAGGCCTCCTCTTCAAGATTGAACTCATTAATCTTTTCAGAGGGGAGAGAAGGATGGATAAAGTCAGAGTGAGGGACGAGAGAAAGTCATACAAAGAGATGATGGACTGGCATGCAGATATGAGCCAGTGTATGGAAGACACATAATAAAGAGATTATGGAAGTTTCAACAAATTCATTCCATGTCCGATCCTGCTTCTTGAGGTTAAACATTTTAAAAATACTTCCAATAACCTTGAAAAAATGCAATCATTCAAAACAGCAATTAATTTGTTACTACAAATTTCATTCAGCAATGTACAGAGCCATGACAATACCTTTTCCATGGCCAGCTCCAGTTTGGTGTTGAGGTCCTGCGCTTTCTTCAGATACATGCTGAGATCTGACAGCTGTCCAAAACCTAAAAACTCCTCCAGCTGTAGACTGTAGCTCTCCAGCTCTTCCACAAAGTGCTCAGTGTGCAACTGGAATGAGTAAAGCACAACAATATTAATAGTTTCCAGTAAATGTTTTGTTTTACCTTCTATTAATCTGTTCTATTGGATAGCTCTTTGGTTTGAAAGCAATGCTTAGAGTAGATAAAGTACAATCCAAGACCTTTAGGCTAGTCTGGTAAAGCTCTGTCTTTTCTTTAATTATCTGCTGGTGTTCCTCAAAGATTGATGGCATGCGTTTAAACCACTGGACTGTCTGTGAGTTGATGTCCATGTCCTCGGACGACAGGGTGACAAAGTCCATAAGTAAACACAAATGCTTGTTGGAGTCTGCCAGCCTTTGCTCCATTAGAGGCATGTCTTTGGTCACCACTGTATTAGTGTAGGCCTGGATGGGAGCACAGGGTAAATATGGACACATTAATAATAGAATTCATTTCTATGGAAAATACAATCACATGTAATAAAATACTGACATTCTGACACTCTCTTTGTGTAGAGCCAATTAATTAAACTATGTCAGATTTTATTGATCCATAAACTCATGTAACAAAAGGGACAACTAGAGGCAGCACCCCAAACCACAAAACTGAAACAACAATGAAAACCTTACTGACTGGATTTCAAATGTGTGCAACAATGGACGAAAACAATGTGTCATCAATGTCACCTTGAGCTCCATCAGTTTCTTTGTATCAGGTGGTGTGCTCAGCGCCTTCTCAGATATCTTTTTAAATTCATTGCAGAGTCTGTGAGAAAAGGAAATGTTGTTTAAGGGGGGTTTTACTGTTTAAAACCCCAAAAAGTTACTTTTTATATGTGACCTGCAAAACATATTTGCAATCATCAACTTGTGTTTGAAATCTGAGGCCATCTCCGATGTTATTTCAGCTGTAATACATAACTGAAATTGCCATTAATTTAAATGAACTTCTTTTTTTTTAACATTTCAAACTACTTATGTATGATATGCCTATGTACTTATATACTACTTATGTATGAAAAATTATAAAGCAACTAACATCTTGTTGATTTCTTGATGGTCCTGTAGCATCCGTGCTGCCAGTTTTTGCTGGAGCCCCTGAGCACGCTTCACAAGAGAGTGGATGAGCTTATGAGAATGGACTTCAAACATTCCAAGTTGAGCCACCTAAAATGTCACAATTCGAGTCAATAACATAAAACAACAAGCCGGGTTGTTCCCTGGCCACAACAGGGCAAAAATTGGTTGGGTCTATGTTTATGACAGGGGGCGCAGTATCCACCATTTCAAATACTCACCAAAACCCTAACACTATAGCAAGGCAAGGTTATTTGTTAAACACATTTAATGTACAAGACAATTCCAAGTGCTTTACATAAAAATTTAAAGAAAGTATTAAAACATAGTAAAAGTGCCAGATGAAAACAGTGTCATGTTTAATGGGAAAGCTGGAAAAATTCCAAAAGATTAGGAGATCATATGTTTGCGTGTGACAATTTTTCATGTGACAAGAGTTAACATGTATGTGTGTCCAGAAGAAATAATAAAGACAATGTTTATAAACTTTTGTTGTTCGAAGGAGGGAGGTTTCTGTTGGTTAAAGTAGGTTGTTTCAGTAGGTTGCCTTCTTTGGGCACTGAAACTTCTGAAACATCAGGTGTTAGTGGCTAACCTCATATTTGGTGAGTAGGTAACATGACTTACTTTGCATGGCGTGTCCTGAATCTGATCAGCAAGCTGCTTGTAGTGTATCGTCTCTGCCATGATATCCTGGAAGGAATGCTTCTCACCGAGGAACTGCTCCAAATCTTTCTCTGCCTGCCTGGATACCAGTGTGGCATATTTATCAAACTCATGGACATACTTCTTGGGCCTGACACACTCAGCCCACACCACCCGGTGAACCTCCTTCTGCTGGGCCTCAACAATCTCTGGAAGTATGATGGGTTTTAAGGTGTTTCCAAACTCTGAGTCTTCCTGAGAAGAGGGAAGGTCAAGAGAAGAGCTTAAGACAAAGTTAATGTGTGTTCTTCAGGGACAGAAGTACATCATGGATGGAATGTCATGACTCCCTAATGGGATACTGAAATAAAGAGCAATGAAATCCACATATTATCAAAGTAGGAGAAACATTTTATCCAAACATGGAATGTGTAATAAAATAATGCTGTGTGTTTTGGTAGCAAAAAGGCTTCATTAAAAGAAAATGCAGAAGTTTAAGAAGTTTGATGTTGAATAAAAACTGAACAATTCCAGATAAAAGATTATATACAACTAAAGCTAAGTGCTGGCTTTAGGAAAACAAAGTTGTACCAATTAAATGACTGTGTCTTTGTAAGGGATATACAGTACCTTACTTGTAAGGTATTATAGTTGACTATGTGTATTTTAAAAGCTTGTTGTGGTGATCCCATACTTGTGCTGTGATGTATTTTTAGCAAGTTAATCATTTAAATTATATTGATTTGATCAGTTGTGCAAGTTCAACTGGGGACAAATCATGATAAACAGTAACTATAAACCCCTTACACAGCTAATCAGTTACATTCTTTGTATTGTAATTAAATTGTATTCATCACTGTTCAACACATGAACATGATTTTTTCTCCATGCTATTCTGTCCTATATTTTAGTATTCTTCTGCTATTTAGCCATTTAGACAGGTGAACTATCAACGGAATGTACACTTACCCTCTCAGGGTACAGATGGGTTTCCACACGAGGTATTTTGAAGATGGAGCTGAGCATAAGGTCATAAACATGAAGAAAGGCTTCCTCATACATTTTAAATTCTGGCTCAAATTTGATCTCATTGTCTTCTAAGATCAGATGAAGAACAAAAGCTGGGTACCCCACATTTCTGTTTAAGTGCTGAACAATAAGAAGAAAATCAAAACAATAAGATTTATGCAGTTTTTATCAAATTAGTTTCTCTAGCTCAGTTTGATCCAGTTTTTTTTATTATGAACAATTAATGTTTCCTCCTACCAGGTCTTGAGTAATCAGATGAGTATAGTCCCTTAATGAGTCTAATGCAAGATTCTGCAGCTGGTAGGTCATTAGCGCAGCGGCAGAGTTGAAGAAAGATTCCAGTTTGGCTAGGTTTCTGGATGCAGGCACCAGTTTATGCATGCAGCCCTGATAGTAAATGCCATGCACATCAGGAATCCACCTAAAATTGAAAACATATCATATCTAAAACAAGACTTTGGACAACCTGTGCAAATATCAAATATTCAAATTTTATCCACTATATTTATTTATCCGATTATCATCTGACTTCTCTGTTGAAGTAGCTACTCATTACAAGCTTTCTACAAAAGTACAGCACATTCATTTTTGTAATATTGTTATGAGCACATGTTCGAGACCCAGCAAACAAACACTATGCATTTTTGTTGCAAATGGATGTTTAAATGAAAAAGAGAGCTTTAGTTTACATTTTAGGCAAGTCTAGGGTTATTTTTTTTGGAACGTATAGGAACTTAATTTGTTCTTGTACCAATCAAGTTAACATTAGACTGAATATTCC
Source organism: Craterocephalus amniculus (assembly GCA_036024015.1). Classification (NCBI taxonomy): domain Eukaryota; kingdom Metazoa; phylum Chordata; class Actinopteri; order Atheriniformes; family Atherinidae; genus Craterocephalus; species Craterocephalus amniculus. Next base: position 6,713 of record JAVQJG010228341.1, read on the forward strand.
TTTTAAAAACATGCAATATCAGCTTATCAAAGTAAGTAGTGAGAAACTATTCCCATCATTGCTGATTGTTAATCCTCTTTGAATATGTCATATTGTGTCTGTCTATGAAACGTCTGACTGGTTAGTTGCCAGGTTATCTGACAAGTTATTTTCACCACATGAAATTCTCACAATCAATTGTAGCTGTGATTTAACTGCATACCAGTATGTTGGTGGGAAGTGTGGGTGTGGACTTACCTCCTGAGGAGGATGCTTTCAGCATTACCAACATGTTGAGTGACAATCTGCTGAAACTCAGACAGCTCAATGGACCGGTCTCTGTTGTGGAACTTCGCCACATTGATTAGACGAAGATCTCTGCAAGCAAGTCACAGGGGAAATGCAGATCTCTTACAACAATTGTCAACATTACTGTCAAAAATGTACTGTATGATACTAATCATGTAGTGAAACTACAGTCTTAGAAACTCTTAACAACATCATAATATCATATAACTCACATACTTGTAGCGGATATGCCAGAGGTGCAGCACTTCACGCATACAGGTATTAAAACTGTGCAGGTTCTTACTGATCTTCTTCCGTGCTTGAACAAAGGAACAGTTCCATGATTTTGGAACAATTTCTAAACTGACAGTTAAACAGAGCAGAGTTAGTGTGACGTCAATAGGTATACAGAACATAATTCTCTACAGCTTGGCCAAGAAATTCATCCTGATTACTATTTATGTTAGCGAAGGTTCTGCTTAGTCCTCATGTGGCAAACATGTACATTCTGAAGACTTACTCCTGTCTGTGAGGAGGCAGATCTTCAACTTTGTCCTTGTTGCATTCACTCGGATAACTGGGCCTATATGTCACTGCAATCAGGCATTAAACACATACACAAACATAATTTTTTTCCACAGGAAAATTATTTCCACATTTATTAAGAAAAATGTAACATGGCATGAATTCATCATATAATTTAGCTCTTTTTGTTTGTCTTGTTAATAATTTGTATGTCTAAAAAGTTAAAATGTATATGTGCATATAATATGCTGGTAAAATAAGTTAATATATACAGATTGATGTTGCAATGCTGCCAAAATAGTCATCCTTGATCTCATTAACCAGAAGCTCCAGGTCTGGGTGCAGACTCTTCAGATTGGCAGGGACCTTCGCTAGAATATTTTTCAGGCAGGAATCCGGCAGAGGAGGCACATTCTTCAAGTGCTTTGCTTTCTCGAAGCCATCGTTTAATCTCTAAATGGACAAAATGATATTTTCAGAAACAGCATTTGAAACAACTACTTAAATGGTTGGTAGAAAAATGTAGGCCTATTTATAACCAGATCCTAGAAGAGAATAAATTGTACTTTTCCTCTGAAAAACTGATATAAATTCCAATAAAATGCATTGTAAATATATTACAAATAAAGTTGAACTGATTTATGAATAGAGTAATTACAGAATATTGAACACAAACATTTTGATAACTTTTTTATGCGATTGCATGGTTTACATTGGTGTCATTGTTCTCAAATATCGACTGTCAATATTGTGTAAAGAAGAACAAAAGTAATTTGATATATGTAGTGTGTGTAGCATTTTACCGCTTCATACTGTGACAAGCTGTCATCTTTCTCCATCCTAAAAAAAGTTATAAATATTATGCAAAATGGAACTGACAATAAGAAAAATCAAGTGCTCAGGCATAAGTTGCATAAAGCTGGTATAAAGTAAGCCTGATATTCTTTCTAAGAGATTCAACTCCCTCTAAGAGACATTACCACAAAATTATGTTTTCTCAGAAAATACAGAAAAAGAAATTACTTCACTCAATCAGAGGAGCATAACTTACCTGATAGCCCGATTCAGGGCCCTACTGAGATTCCTCTGCCTTCTGCTGAGTTGTGTGTTGTTTTGCTTGAAGAATTTGGGCGGTTTGGGTACTATTGTACTCTGGTCCATCTTCTGGGCACTACCACAACCATTAGGCGGGCTCCTCCCTCCAGCTGCACCCAGTTCATCCCCTACAGTACACAAAAGGCAACCAGTTCAAAATATGCAGTACAAACCTTAATTCATGCTTTGAGCTATAACCATGCTCTTTTCCAAATCTTTAAAAAGATAGGCTACTAAAAATATTGAGCAATGACCCACGGTTCAGAGATGCTCCTCTCCCTTGAGGTTTCACCTGGAGGGTAAAGGAAGGTTTGTTCTCCATCCACGGTGTTTTTCTTATGACCTGAGTTCACATTAGTTTGCAATAAAGTTAATCATTGCGAATGACACCTAAATAAGCCGTTTAGATGAGCTTTAACGGTCAGTAATTTGCCGTTTAAAAACAAAGGGAAGTTGTAAGTTTAGGTCGTTTTAAACGTGAATGTCAGAAAACTCACAAATTATATAACCTTAAAAACAAACGATTAGGGGAAGGGGTGGGGGGTGCTTTACATAACAAGTAGGCTTATTTGTTTACTTACCGGTAACGGACCGAGCAATGAGGCCACTTTGTTATCTTTATTATCTTTACTCTTCCATTCCATTTCGGTGAAAACAGTGAAAGGAAATGAAAACTAAACCGCTAACTGCAGCACGACGAAACTCTATGCTGTTGCCAGGGCGGTTGCTAAGAAAACAACAGTTACCTCGCGCGAGCACCTTAGCAGCAGTAGTCGGACAGTTCCTACGCAGGTAGAGAGACCAGCAGGTACAAGGCCCGCTTAGGGTTCCAGTGTCAGTAGCAAAATATTCATTCATTGATCAATGAAAGTCTAGTCTATATTTAGTTGGGTACGGGCATCAAATTAATGTGTTCTATGTGTGTGCAAGGAGAGAGACGTGTTGTTCCAGGCCTTTTTTCTAATTTATTTATTTATTTAGTTGCTGTGAAAGCAATGTTCATAACCACAGAGGTTTTCATTCAGTATAAAATCCAGACAGCTGCAGTTAGTCCAAAATGCTGCTGCTCGAGTCCTCACTAAGACCAGGAAAGTGGATCATATAACACCAGTCCTCAGATCTTTACACTGGCTTCCTGTTTGTCAAAGAACTGACTTCAACATCCTGCTGATAGTTTACAAAGCACTGAATTATTTAGGGGCCAAAGTATATTCAGGAACTTCTGGTTCATTATGAACCAACCAGATCCCTCAGGTCATCAGGGTCAGGTCTACTTTCAGTTCCCAGAGTCAGAACCAAACACAGAGAGGCAGCGTTCAGTTTTTATGCTCCACACATGTGGAACAAACTACCTGAAAGCTGCAGGTCTGCTGACACTGTCAGCAGTTTTAAATCAGGGTTAAAAACCTTTCTATTTGCAGCCTTTTATGATGAGGG
>JAVQJG010228360.1:0-10675 GCA_036024015.1 Craterocephalus amniculus
ATATATATATATATATATATATTTTTTTTTTTAAATGATGGATAGCTATTTTGAGGGGTCCCCTATGAACATTTGTTTAGGGCCCCAAGACTATCCAGAATCGCCTCTGACTGTACTATTATATCCCCCACATCAGAGAACACACACATTAACAATAAATCATAAAACAAATCCATATATCTTACTTTAAGACACTTTCATAGGTGCGATGAGGCTAATGTGTAGACCAATTCAAGGTGTCCTAAAGGTTATGGCATCAACTATTGGATAGTTTTGATGCTGCATGGTCATTAACATCTGCCAGTGTCCTTGAATGAGGTGCCAAACAGCAGTTTGCTTACTCATCATAACCCACTCAGGATGCAAACATCAGTTCATCTCATACAATAACCTTCAAACACCATAAAACCATTCAGAGAACAGAAAAACTTAATTTCGCCAAGTCCTGATTTATCCGTCAACAATGCCGTGCAGTGCTTTCAGGAAAAGCTCCTCCAGATTATACCAACTCTTATTCACTCTGGATATGCATCAACTTCATTTGTAAATAAAAATGAGCAGTCAACAGAGGCAATGGTACGATATAAACATAATCACTTCCCTGAGACTGTATGCTTCTGCCTGGCATCTGTTCATCTATTTAGATGAACTAAAAAGACCAACTTGAAGAAAAAAAAACCCTCATACATAATAGAAAATATGTTTACAGATTATTAATGAATTAGAAATTAAATGCCCATATGTAGTGCTTGTGCACCAAGTGTCAGCGCACATTCATTTCACAAACAGACACATAATCTTAAATTTACTCAGAGCTCATAAACTAACGCTTTCCACAGTCATTAAAACTTAAAAGAAATAAACAAAACAGGGTAGGAACATTTCCGAAATCACATTTTTTTGTTCGATTCAAAATGATGAAAGACTGCTGGCCGTAGTCTGCTGCAGACTGCATCCATCAGCTGCACTTTCTGGCAAGACAGAAAAGCAAGAAATGGGAAAACAGCAGCAGGTAGCAGGAAAGAGCCAGAGCAAAATGGGCAGAATGGGAGATTGAGAGGGAGAGTATTAGGAGAAAGAGTCTGGGGAGGAAGGAGAGGGATGCTCGATGGATGAGGGCTTAGCAGGAGTCAAAGAGGTACTGACATGGCAGGAACTGGGGGGAGAGCAGGGATTTACATTTCATTTTTGGGGGATGATGAGAAGCTCATGGAGGCCCTGAAATGGAGCTGCAGGGTTTTCGGCAGCCCTAGATGGCCTGCATTTACCATAAACACATTTTAAACTAATCAATTAAAGGGGGAAATGCTCATCCTGTGCTTGTTTTTCCTCCCGTTCTGTCTCTCCATGCTTTAATTGCTTTGCTCATGCACAGGCACATGGGTGATATATGGAGTCCGCCAGCACACCAAAACACGCTCGCAGTTCCGCTCCTGTTTGTATGTGTCGGCTTTACTGGGCAAGTATGTGTGTTACAGCTTAAGGGCAGTTTTAATTAAAAAATAACTTCTCATTGTAATAGCTTTCATGTTGTAAGCTGCAAATTTCTCGAGGCTGATTGTAGATTAATGAGATTATCATACGGTCGACTCTTTGCTGGTTCATGTCAATGTACAAGACACATCAGTGAAAAAGGGAAAACAAAAGTATGAGGCAAAAGAGCTTCTCACAGCCTTCAGTCAAACTATAACTATATCATGTCAAACTTCTCATCAGCTTTTAGTTATGGGAGGACTCAACGGGTAAAGAACATTAGAAATTCAGATGGAGAATCCATATCACCCCCCTGTCTTCTTCCTGTTCCGGGGGGAAATAAGAGAAAAAAGAAAGCTTGTCCAATTCAGATTCTGAGTTTTGAAATTTTAAATATTAGCTGTAGAACTGCATTAAAAAAAGACTAAACGATACAGGCAGTTTTAATCTGGCAAAGTCGAAACACTCAAGTTTTGATCTGATTTTTGACTAAAACATTTAAACCGTTTACCAAAAATTATGGTGAAGAACATCTAGTGGAACATTAGATCCTGGAAAAGAGCTGCCCACACATTTTACCTCTTGCAACAATGAAAGGAGCAGAGTTGCCTGTTCAGCAGTTGCACCCAATTTTTAAATAAATGACAGCAAATTAATGAAATGATAGTAATGAATAAAAACTGCTTCTGCTTTACTCTAAAGCAGTGTTAGTTTTCAAATTGCCGGTTTGTGTGCAGGACATTGATACTCAATTTAAAACGTGAGTTAAAACGTATTCTGAGAAAGATTTTGTCTTTTGGCCACACTTGCTGTCTATATTACTGTCTTTTTTTAAATCTTTCCTTCTTGTCAATTATCTATTGTTTTATTTTAATTGTTTTAATTGTTCTCTTCTTTCACATCTTTCCCTGCTGGAAAGCACTTTGAGTTGCTCTGATGTGCTTGATAAAGAGCAGTGTAAATAAGTTGAGTTGAATTGCATACATAAAGAGCACACAGAATGTCTACTGCAGGATGTAAATATGAGCATTAGATAAAACAGGTTACTATTTGATCGATGTGACAAACATCAGCTGTATTTTTATGTAATTATTTAAGGCCTTTAAATCAATGGTGTTAGAAATGTTGTGGAATTCTTTGCACCTAATCTGACTCCACTCCATTTAATCTTCTGTATATTATTAGAATTAATCCCCAAGTCTGACCTGCTTTGTTCGAAATTTCACAAAAAAAAACAAAAAAAGAAAAACAGAAGAAATAATGGAAATTTGGTCAAAATATTTAAACTCCGTTATTCTTTCACTCTGTAATGGACAGTTGGTATTCTGTTTTTCTAAATGTGTACCGTACTTGCTCAGGGTCCACCATATTTGTGTGTTGCACCATTAAGTAAACTGCATCCTGGATTTATTCCAATAGGATCCAATAATAGTCCAGCACTGAGTTTTAGACTCTGTCTTACTTAAGATGTCTTAATATTCATTTATAATTACCAACAACCAACCACACAGCTGACAAAGATTTTTGTAGGAACTTTATCATTTGCCATATTCTAAGACACGACTTCACCCCTCCATTCAAAGTAGAAATGTTTAGAAATGGATTGCTTGTTTTAGTCACTCTTGCTCAGTTTTAATAAAGGAACTGTGTATTTTATAATAATCTTTCATCTTTTTGACTATGGGAACTTGGTCTTTACCATTTCTTGCATTTAGACAAATTGCGGTTTTTAACTTGTGAAGTTCTTGCGAAAGCAAAGCAATCATGAATCAAATAGAATATTTTCATTTAAATATTTGACTGTCACCATCTTTAAGTATCTCAAGACACTGACCCGGGGTATCCTCATTTACTAAGACCAATATCTTAGACCGATAGGAAATTAAAACCAGTTTTCTTTTAAAAATGTCTATGGAAAAGCCTCAAACCTTTTGGAATTTGGAAGCAGTCGTTTTTCCTCATGCTGGCGTACACAAATGATTCTGAATTACCTCAACGGTCAGTCAGTACATAAAGTACAAATGGCTAATAACTTTCTAAATTAAGTTACTGAAATGAAACAGGATTCCCTCCCCCCTTTGGAGACACTTTATAGTGAGTGAAGAAAGGCATAGAGTCAAGCTGCTCCATTTCTTCTTGTAATACTTGAAAGTATGAAAATGAAAGCTACGGTCTTCATGAAAGATCAGCACACCAGGGTGCCCAACACCATGAAATACAGAATATCTTTAAGGGCCCTCCCCCATCTTCCCATTCCCCCGAAATCTATAAGGGTTTTTGTCTGACAGCCTGAAGCCTTATTCCAATATTTCTTCTAAAAATACAGAGGATAAAGTCAGTATGAAATGCTTTTCAGCTGCTTAATTTTGTCATGTAGCCTGTTTTGGACATGCAAATGGCAGGCAGACCATAGATTACCAATCAGGAACCAAATAATTACACATTTGAAGCACACAAGAATGTAAAACATTTGAAAATGTGGTGAAATAGAACTAAACTACATACATGTTATATGTGAGAAATTGTTTTTGTTTGTGAAACTATGAACATTTCATGGGGTTTATTTGATAATAGTAAACAGGAAACATAATCTGAAGCTTGAAATGAAAATGGGACTGGGTGAGATGGGTCATATATAGTTGATGACAGATTGTCTCTGCCCTGTCACTGCCCGGTTTGTTCAGCTTTTATTCGTATTGGTTGTTTTAGAGTCAGTAAAACTTCAGTTATATCTATGCTAAAACCCAACTGAGACAAAAATGTTTTGCACCAACTGGTTATATGGAGAGGATCAGATGACCCAGAGTCATTCACATTGCTGGGATTACAGCGTGTTTAGCTATGATCCTTGTTTCGCATTTTATGCTTGATTACACAAACGACAATAATAATTTTAAAGTATAACTTTGTGATCTTTGAGTGACCCATAACGCTATTGTTTTAAATAATCATTTCTGCAAAAATTATATCTGCAGATAGATGCTAAATGTGATGAAGGTCAACATGACAGCTGCTATAAGTGAGATGTTGTTGCATTGATGAGGTCATCATTCAGGGTTTCATTGTTGAAAGTAGAAAGACAATAAAAGACTTCTTGAAATTTCTTTCAAGAAGTCTAGATGGATTTTAATTTTCTTTGTGTGAAAAGAATGTTTCAACACAAAAGCTACCATATAAAAGCAAAACTGGATACCATAAAACCACAATGTGAGGGAAAATATAAATGTTTACTTGCTGCTACAGGTTGGTCTCAATTGTGAGTTTGTGTTCATTTTCTGAAGAGGAACAGATAGAAATAAAGATTTTATTCAAAACATCACATGTATACCTTTGACACTCACAACATTGTTTCATTTACACTTCTATTTCGGGAAACATACTGTCAGAGCTTCCAATAACAAATGGTCCGCTGAGGATCATATACAGGTCAATACAGCCACAATAGAGATAATGAATAGTAGGCAGTGTGTAGGCAGCATGAAGAATTATTGTTTCAGAACCAGAGTATGACATTTACTGCTGGCTGCTGAGTGGGTTACGTGAGGAGGAACATCTGCACCACACAGTGTGATGTCTTCCAATCCCACTAAATATATTAGCAGTGAAGCTCAGGAGCGGTTTTACATATTACCTATTTGGATTCAGAGATTGTTTTGTTTGATTTTGACCTGTTCTTCAGCTTAAAATCATACCTGAAGATATAAAGTGTGGACTTCTACATTCTTGCTACATCACTGCTCTAAGTTTTTTTCAATGAAGTCACAATCCCAGTGTCAAAAGTAAATAGCAGTTTACAGGAAAGAGCAAATGAAACTTCTTTCCAAGAATGAGTATTCAAAGGCAATTCAAAGGCACAAAAAACTGAAGGAATTCTGCTATTGTCATCCTCTGTTTCTTTAGCCCGAGCATTAACTCTCCTCTTTTCATAAGATTTCTCCCTGACATTTGTTCTTTCAAGGCCATTTTCAGTGTTTGGTATTTTTCCTCTTTTGTTATTTTTTTGTCAAGTTTGAAGTCAAAGTTAAGCAAAAGGAAAGTGTTGTGAAATGTCACGGGGTTAGAAGCTCAACCTTTAGACATTTGCAGTGGTAATCAATCAGGTTGACACTTGTGCTACTGTTTGAATGTTGCTTGTAAAGCACCATGAGACTGGGCCATGTTCAGAAGCTGGAGACCCCAAAAAGTAATTATTTGAAAACATTATCCCATGAAGGACCAATTAAGAACGAAAGTTCACAACATGAGGTCAATGTGAAAACTCACCACCTTATTATGGCCTTCAAGAACAGAGAAATAGCTATTTCCATATTTATCTAAATAAAAGAGCCAAGTGCTATAAATCAGAGTGAGTTCCACACAGCAGTCAAATGGATGATAAAGGTAGCACTTTGAGTGCAGATGACGAGCCATAGGGTCTGTCACCTGAGAAAAAAACCCAAAAGGCCCAATAGCCCGCACAGTACCCCAATATTTTGAACCTACTGAATCCAGATCCAGAATACTTACATGATCGGGTCAAAAAATGTGGAATTATAACATCTACTGTGATGTTGTCTCCTAATTTTTATTTCATTTTATTTTATTTAATTTGCCAATGATTCCGGGTTTGCCAAAGTCATCTCCATCTCCCCAAAAATCCTTAAAAAAGATTCTTAAAAATTCTAAACCTCTGGACCCAGAGAGTGATCAGGATCAGTCCCCAACATACAGATACTTATGTAAATTCCTTTACTCCATTTTCTGAAAATTTCATCCAAATACATCCTTAACCTCTTTGTTGCCAACAGACAGGCAGGTATACAAATTTCTTAAGCGTTGGTTATAATTGCTTTTCAGTGTCTGAATGTTTTTCTGATTCATTCATTTTCTTACATGTTTTATCCAGTTTATTGTTGTGGAGCCTGGAGTGAATCGTGTCTGTCAAAGGGATGAGAAATAGGGTACACGTTGACAGTCCAAAGCTCAAGGCATGCTAATGTATTTCTTTTAAGCTTAAAATTTAGGATATACAACACAAGAATTTTTATTTCAGAATTTTGGCAGGGCCAACAAGTTGAAAAATATCAGTTCAGTGTGTCTTTTGATAATATGTTAAAGAAAAAAACTCAAACAACAAAATTGAACAAATGTAGGTTCAAAGCAAGGGCAATCTCTGGTGATTAAATGTAAAGCTTATGTATTGGTGCCCAAAATTGCAGTTTAGCCCTCATTAGGTAGGGGCTGGACACCAGTTTTAAAACTTCATAGCAGAAATAAACTTGTTTACAACCTGGTACAAAAAAGGTCATGTTTACCTTCATGACAAATCTGGGCGGACTGTCTTCTGTTAAAATGTTATTTAATTTATTGTATTAAAATTTTTTTCTTGAGAGAATGTCTTTTGATTGACAGGTGTCAGATATTTGTTGGCAAGGATCCAGTTATGCACACAAGTTTTTAGCCGACTAACAGCGCGCCGTAGCTTTAGCCTACCTACGTCCGTTAGATGGTTAGCTCCCATTAGCACCACTGTATGTAGCTACCAGATGTACTCTGGTGGTCAGATCTGCTAGGGGCCTTGTGACTGCCAATGAAGTCCCTAAATGATTGACCCAGAGCAGATCAAACACAGAGATGTTATCGTTGGAAAAAGGACTCTGAGCAGCGCCGCAGATCTGGTAATGACACTGGTTAGCTCAGTTAGCTTTTAGCTACAGGCAGCTCAGAGTTTGATGGTATCAGTCACACACACAGACCCTCTCAGCGCCACCTTATTACATGAGACATGTGACGCTGCCAAGATGGCACCCATACCCAATCCTCAAATTAGCTCTTTAGAAAAGCTATGGGTCACATAACAGATCCTCTGTCAATCGTTTTAATATACAGTATAGTTCAAAGCAAGCAAGTACAATGTAACTTAATGGAGAAGGCAAACATTGCAGAATACAACAGATGTAAGAGGAAAACTAATTCAAACAATAAAAGAGACAATAAGAGACAATAAAACCACAGGTAAGGACAGAAAGGTGGAAAAAAAAGATGTGGAGAATGGGTAGTGGAGGTGTCAGAATGAATATGGTGAGCATTATAATAGGTCATTATGAAATATGTTTCTTCATAGCCTACACATAGTACATGCCTGTATTTAAGCATTGTGGATGATGTTCAAAAGATTACTCACACACTATGATTTTATGTGATTTTGAATCTTTAATAAAACTAAGAGCTCAGCAATACTTGAACTTTTCCTCAATGAATAAGGACAAAACCAAATGCTGCTTTTGATAGTCTACAACATACAATACTGTATATATCTGCAAGCATCAGTTCATTTCTACTTTTAAAGGATTGGTAATTTGGACCATGACAGAAGAATTCAAAAGGTTAAAAAGATTTTACAACAGCTGCTTAGTTCCTTTCAGAAAAACGTTGAAAAGCTGCCTATTGAGCAAAAAGATTTGTATTCTTAGTCCTCAAGGAAGAATTGAGTGACGGAATTTTGTTCAAAGAAAGCAAATGTATTTCTGTATATAGCTTTCTGTGATATAATACACAAAAAAATGGACATATATCAGTCATTGTTGCCAATTACCTGCTGAGTAAATAAATCAATAGACCCATGTATATATAGCCATAGAAAGATAGCTATAGATATAATGTATATAGATAGATAGCTATAGATACAATGTAGATTGGTATAGATATATGGTAGATAGTAGATACAATGAAGACAGACAGACGGACGGACGGACGGACAGATCCATCCATCCATCCATCCATCCATCCATCCATCCATCCATCCATCCATCCATCCATCCATCCATCCATCCATCCATCCATCCATCCATCCCACTAGGTCCAACCATACACTCATCAATGAGAAGATTCAGCACCACAGGAAGCAGAGCTAGATTTTGTTATCTTCTTTCCTTAGTTTCTTTTATCCTTAGTTTCTTTTATTGTATGTTGATTTTATTCATTACTCTGTTTCTTTTATTATGCAAGAGGGTCTTTAAATGCACTCATTACTGAAATGAGTCATACTATTATTATAGAGGAGTCCACCAGGGGGCTCACACAACGACTGATGCTCTGGATTAGAAGGAAAGGATATTACATTTGAAACAGTAAAGAATGAGATGTTACAATCACAGCCAGAAAGTGACAGCGGCTATTGCTGGTGACATGTTGATAAAGATGAACAGCTATCCAGTCACGTTTGCACTCTACAGTATAAGTCGTTTTAATAAAATGCCCTCTTGGTGAATGCAATAGCAGTGAGCATTCAAGGTGATCCAAAACCATGAGAACATTTTTATAAATTACTTTGAAGACCTTCTAAAGGTCATTAAGAAAATAGTATTTTAGTTTAAAATTTGAGATTTCAAGGTTCCTTTGAGCGTAAAGATAATTTACAAAGATCTTAAGATGGCTGATAAAAGATAAGACAAGAGTTCAAAACTTCCCTAAGTCTTTGTCTCGCTGCCATGATGCAGAGCCTGAAGAGATTTCCTTAGATGTTGTCTTCTAAACAGATAATGCTGACTGCTTTGATGCATGTCTTTGGACAAAAGGAGCAAGATGGATGGTATGAAGTCAGCTCCTGAAAAGGAAGACTTCTGTGAGCCATGCTGCTTTTTCGTTTTTGAATACTGCATGTCATGCAGCACATCTGAAGATGAACTGTTCATTTGTTGCTTGAGTGAGCAGAATCAGCCCGGAAAGCATTTCCTTACTTCAGATCCCTTTATTTTTTTGATTTGTTTAGTTTTTTATTTTTATTTCGTCGGCTCCCAAGTTATGTGAAAGAAGTTTGGCAGACTAAAATGAGAACTGCTACAAAAGAGTAATAGCCCAGCGTTGGAGGTTGTGAAGGACATCTGCTCGTGACCTCAGACCCCACCAGCTGCAGCCATCCTCATCCAAGTGCTCCTCCAAGGCCTCGGCCAAGCCCTCACTGTTGGCATTTCCACATGAATTTAATGCGGCATTTCATTAATTCCAGTTTTCCCACTTTCTCTTTAAAAAAGGCTGGTTCAGCCCACACCCTGAGAAAAGAGACTTCATGTCTTTTGTTCCATGTTGGGACATGGATGGCTAGTGCCTTATCCTGTGAAAGCCTTATCATATATTTTTTCATTAAGTGTCTAAAAATGCAGTGATATCTGGTAGGACAATGAGATTTCCAACAGATGAGCCTTTGAGGTGCTGCAGTAAATGCCAAAGCTGTAACAATTGGACCGACATTAAACAGTACAGTTGGATCCAAAGTTTAATTGGCCCACAGTGAGATTTCAATCTGGTCGCTTAACTGGACCACTGTTACTTTCTTAAAATACATTTACAGTGGGGGAAATGTAGTTTTTCACTCATATATACATAGCGATGCTATGGACTATGTGGGACACTTTTCTAAGCATTCTGCAGCTTCTAACTTTCTCCAAGGGACACCATTCATGTAAATACCATAGAAGACTAAAAGTTAGAAAATTGAGATTTCTTTATAAGCAAAAGTTTGAAATGATTTTGTAACGGGGAGTTGATGCATAGTTTTTTGGACACAACTCTGAGCATTTTTAGTCAATTAAGAAAATAAACAGAAACAAACTTTCTTTGGATAATTTGGCAGTGTTGTAAAATATTGAAGTTCAGACCTCTTGTGAAGCACATATTTAGTTGAGTTGAGTTGAGCATATACAAGCAGGAGCTATTCACTCTCCAACAAAGTAATTTGGTTTATAAGCCCACCTTTTCAGATATAACATACAATTTCTGCCAGACTAACACATTTACATGCATTTTAAAAGTTCAGTTTAGTCATAATACAGTATCTCAATATTACACATATGATGCCGGAAGGGCATTGTAGGCCAAGCTAGCCGCCAGATAAGTAGTGAAATGGATGGTGAAGGTGTTAAGTGCTTACTAGGGGTGTCACGATCTCGATCTTTCATCGAAAAAGGTCTCGAGCATTGTACGTATGTCCAAATAATACAAATATAAAGATCAGTTTTACCTCTGAACCTCTCAGTACCGCCCCTCATCAATCTTGTTTTTGTATTTACCTCACTCGTTTTTCTTCAATTTTTGTCTCCTTGTCAAGGTGGTGCTTTTCAAGACAGCTTCTGCACTTCCACTCACTTATCCCTAGCACCTGAGGTTCATTGCATTCATTCACTCTGGACAATATCTAATTCCTGACACTTTGTCAGTCTACTGT
>JAVQJG010228372.1:0-19065 GCA_036024015.1 Craterocephalus amniculus
CCTCAGTAATTTTACCCACAACACGCCATTGCCTGCCGCGTCTTGCATTTTACACATCCTCCCTTTAAAATACAGCCAGCCATTAAGTAAACACATAAAAGTCAAAAAGCTGACAGCAGGAGAAAGTTAAACACAGGTAGGACTTAGAGTCAGCACCTGCACAGAAGCTCCAGTTTCAAACACAGCTCGTAAAGTGGGGAGCATTTATCCAAATACATCTAAATCTGAGATAATCGGCACCCTGAAACAAGTCGAGGCATGACATAAAATATTGCAGCAGGGAGCAGGTGAACAAAAGGACAAAACGCCGTCATAGCAGAAAAGAAGCTTTCCGTGATGTTTCATGAGCTGACACGATCTCTTTGTGCTGCCATCCAGTTGTTTTACCAGCAATCTTTCCAAAGTCTTAAGAGGAAAATAAATATCTCTTGAAGTACAAAGTAGTAGAAATAGACTCAAGTGCTGAACTTTTTTTTTTTTTTTTCTGAATCCCCTGCTTACTGGAGATATTGCATCATTAATGTTGTATCGCAGTGTTTATGTCCCTTAAAGCTCAAAACTTCTTTCAACATTTGTATGAAAACAATGCAAGTCGTATATCACATCAAGAGTGACTTGTACTGTGCGTCTCTGATATGCTTGTTGTGTCAGACACAATACACTTTATCAGAATAGCTCCTGGCAACGCCATATTCAGTAAACAAACACACGCAGTGGTGAGCTAGCCTTCCTTCAAGCTGCCCTAATGAGAGAAGAGGCTGCGGGATATAAATAAAAGCCCAATTTTGTACTCCGAAAGTGTTAATTACAGCGTGCAAAAATGGAAGCTTTCATCAGCGGGACGCTGACATTGCATCCACGCTGCCTGGAGCAACATGGCGTCCGTGTGGAGAACAGGTGTCGGGACAGAAATGCCAGAGAAGGAAAAGAAGCCCAGAGGGGGAAAATAACGAGGCGGAGCTGGGAGGAAATTCTCCTTCAGGTTCAGTGATTTTCAATCAAGGCTTTGAGGAACATAACTGTCTTTTACGATAGAGGCTTGCTCATTTTGTTTAAGACGACTAAACAAACAGGACACAAAATCCAACCAGGCCATACCACAATCATGCCCAAGCACACAGTATCAAACCCCAAAACACAGGGTTTAAAGTGCTGGAGTCAACCATGCTGTCACCGCCGCGGCTTTCTTTAGGCAGCTGGCGGTTATCTTGGCTGTGGTGCCGGTCAGCGCAGGAAGCATATATAAAGATTTTCTGGCAAAGAAACAAACAGGCCGACATGGGTGCAGGCAGCCGGGTTACAGTGAGTGCTGCCTGACTTACATGAGCATTTTGAAATCAGTGGCTTCAACGGACACTATGTCTGTCTCGTATTTCAGGAGGTAGAGAGATTAACTATATGATGATAAAGAACTGCTGCTTGCTCTCAGTATGGTTCAGGAGCAATTAGGCCTCAAGTCATAACACCTGCAGGGTGTCAAGGCCAGCAGGCGGGGTTTCACCAAAACACAGGGGCTCGTCAGTCAGTGCAGACCTTCAGCTTTTGAAACATTACTGCATGTTGATGGGCGATTGACCAAAGCCCTACTGAGAGAAACACTCAGCTTCTCTCACTCTGGCTTAATGTCTTCATTAGAATACAAAATCAGGCCTTTCACTGTCCCCACACACCTTTTAGTGGCTGCTTAACACACCTTGAACTGAGAAATGTTAACATCTGCACCAGCAAACAAGGCGGTACAGACAGGACAAAAGCTTTTTCTTTTACCCTAATCCCTCCCCTCACAAAGTGCAGCCTCGCCTCCTACTGTACCTGCAGACACACACCTAGACGTTGCACAGAAGATATATTTAACATAATGATCACTCCTTTTGCTTGCTGATGCTGAAAATGCTCCACCTTTCACAGCTCCATCCATGAGCTGGTCTCTCCTTCACAGAGGGGTTTGAGGTCATGAACTCACAGAATCACTCTGCATATTATGCCAAATTACACTCCTCCAGTTTGAAATGATATTTTAAATTACTGTTCACAATGTGCAGTTTGACACTTTCTTGAACCACAATGTGAGTATGAAAAAAAGAAAAACACCAAAGGGACATTTTCTTTCCAAAAACAGTGATCGAAACCACTAGCTCAGTTGTTTGCTAAGCTATTTGTCACGTTTTGGTTTGTTGCAAACATGTACAGTTATGAGCAGTTCTGCAATACAGACAATGATCCTTGTAATCTTTCTGTCAACTTAAATTTGTAACTATTTTTTAACTGCCTGCTCTCATTCAGAGCAACATTAATATTAACCGTAGTTGTGAGGTTTGTTTCAGTTCCAGGAAGATCACAATCCAAAAGAAACCCTCTTGTGGAAACTAAATTCTGCATGTATGGGAATAGCAAATTTACTTTTTAAGATTAAAATTTCCAGACGTTTGACCTGATTTTTTGGGCATTCTTGAATATTTGACTTCAAAAATTGAATGTAGACGTCAATGAAACGGTTTTTAAATCCAACAATGAGTATGTAGTTTATATTTTGACCATAGATGGTATTGAGTTGTTCAATATTATGATTACAATGTCGGTTCTAGGTCCTGGGTCTGATACAAATCTATTACAACGAAATAAATACACAGCATTTTATGCAAAATGCAATTTTTAAAAAAAGGGAAAAATAGATGAGCACTAACAATGCTGCACAGATATCTGCTATCTTTCCTAAACATGATATTAGACAATATGCAATTCTGGTTTACACATATATTTTTGGGAATTTAAATCATTTACTTAAAAAAATTTAAAATTCAAATGTAACTGCACCTTGCCCAGTGTGAATGTTTCCTTAACTTATTGTAAAATCCATGAAATCCAAAGAGCCTCTTTAAAGCCTTTAATAAAATTCAATTCATCATGACCCAGCTCAGAGGCAGGGGTTTACTGCTCGCCTGCTCCAACAATCATGAAGAACTGTAGAGTGTAGAAAAGATGGATGTTGCCTTCGGTTTGGAAAGTAAAGCCATTTGAAAAGTGAATTTTCATTGTGCATACTTTAAAATGGTAAGCAGGGGGCAATACTGTATGGCTAAATTACATCACTCCTCCCTTGATTTGTTCCCTCTTCTCTTACTGAGTTCGTAGTCCTAAATTAGAGAAAAAGACTTGTTGCCACTATTTAAAGGTTATTCCAAACCTTAAAAGTTTTCTGTACAGTGTATATTCGAGTTGGATTACCTCCTTTGTCTTTATGTGAATTTAAAAAAAAACATTTTTTTATTATTTTCTGGCTAACATACTTTAAAGGGTATATGGGAAGTTGTCTCTACTGAAAAAAGAAGACAATGCTAATATGCACAATCCTTTTTCCTATCATCCATAAATGCTTCAAATAAGAATAAGGTACAGTTCTTTTTAGACCCATATGAGATCATTTTGGTTATTTGGTTAAATTTCTTTGTCTGAATTCATTATGCCACGTATAGCATAAAAAATTATCCCCGAACGCTGTTGCCACAGTCACTTAAAGATTAATTGAGCTCATTTTAAACCAATTTTGACTGACATGAGAGCTTCAGGCAAACCGACCACTTCAAAATTTCTGTTACAAAAATAATCTTTCTGCATGCTAGCTCACACAAAATGCACACGTGTGAGAAATACCATGACAGTCACCACTTAGCTGAAGACTGATTCGCTAGTGTGTGCTTAATTCTAGGTGCGCATGTGTATGCAGAGTTGATGTGCATGTCTGTGAATAGTCCTGCAGGTGGAGATTGATTGAGAGCCAGTCTGAGAGTATTAACTCTGTTTCTCCACTATCTCTCCAAAATGAGGGCTCAATCCGAGGCCAGACGAGCCCCTTGGGTCTGTCCTCGGCCTTCCTGCTAATCCATCAGCATCAAGGAGCCTCTTCCCTTCCACCCTGCCAAAGCTCTCCACACTCCAATGTTCTCTGAGCTGAGCACTGTGTAAACTCATGCAGACGGCTCCAACGCGTATAGCCCAATGGACCTGCCATTTCCCACAGTTCTAAGAGAGAGAGGACAGCTTTCTGGTGAGAGTAAAGGGGGAAAGGACGGTCAAATTTTAGATTTTTCTTTTCAAATGTATGCAACATAATCCAACAATCACTCATTTTCATTAAAAAAATATGGACTGTAGCCACTGAGCCCTCCTGACAACAAAGGGGTTGTCAAATAAAACGCATGCCCAGACTGAAAATAACAATAAAAAACACTTTTTTTGGTCTGCTAGTACCTATTTATGGGAATCTGATGAATTAATACAGTTCAAGGAAGTGTGTGGACCAACAGCAGCAAATTTATCAGCTGTTCATGACTGAGACAGAAAATTGTCAAACCTCAAAGATACAGTACAACATAGCTACCTTTTATGCCATGAATGTGCAGCTCTTTTCACAGCAACTGGTGTAAGACAATGAAGTAAATGCCTTAGCTCCATCTTATTTTCTTTGGGGTGCGTCCTAATTAAGATTAGTCCTACAGCTTCAAGAAACCAGACAAATGTAAATTTGGATGAAAGTTAAGCTCAATAAGCCTCAAAGTATATTAGGACATGAGACATGGTAAACACCATGAGAGCAAATATTAGCATACATAGCAATCAAAGCTGAGACTGCCTTACAACATGGTGTAAGTTTTTTTTTCTTTTTTTTAATTAAAAAAAGAAGCTTGGCTAGCAGTTTTATTCTATACATATGTCAGTATTTCATATAATTGCTATAATATTGCTTTTCCTGTTGTTTTGCTTCAACCTCCATTTTTTAGAGTCTCATTTTTGTTCCATTACTTTGTGCAAGGATGATTTTCATAACAGTAAATGTTCATTCCAATAAGTTACTCCTGGTCTGCTTCCTGGTACCTTAACTATGAGATGGAGCATTAAATATGCAGTGATTTATTGCAAAGAACTTGCCTAATATCATTACCAGATCTTGAAGATGATTAGATGTAATACAACTTTAAACTCTTTCATTCCCATGGTTCCACTCTTTTAACTGTACTTTCTCATATAATTGCTGAAGGGAATCTTCCCATGTTTAGTCAGCAATACTCTCTTAACATAGCTTCTAATCCATGTTGACGATGATTAATTCAACCAAACACACGAACTGTGGTTATAAGACTTCATCGGTGCAATTTCCAGGGCTTAGAGCAGCCCACATCTCCACTTATGAAACTCCTTATGATCAAGCTGCAGCCATAAATACTTAATATGTGAGTAACAGCAAACCTCTTCAATAAAAGCATCTATTGTACATGTTTTCTCCAAGGTTGGGATTTTTTCTACTGAGCAGATTCAAGTATGTGACCAAGAATTTCACTGCAATCCACATTTACAAGGGAAAACTCACCAAACCCCATATCCTCCCACCTACAGCCTCAAGACATCCACCGTAAAAAGCCAGCGACAACAAAAATCCACAGCAGCAGGGTCCAACAGAGGCATAGCATGAAGTAGATTTTTCAGACTTCCATGTCTTGCTTTACATACTGAGCAGAGATAAACAAAGAAACAGAGGATTGCTCCCTAGGCCTGTCACTGCAGAACCCATTCCAGCACGCATCATGTATCTGTTGACAAACTATACACCACATCTAAGTCACACAGTATAATTGCTTCAGTCTCTTTCCATTCAGCTGTGGAGACTTGCACAACTCTCAGGAAATCAATATTAAATATTGTTTACCACACAACCTTCTTGCCTGGCTGGGAGTTTTGCTGCGTAGCGAATGAGTCCTACAGAATTCCGTGTTGCAAAAACAGATGATTGATTCCCTCCAAAAATCCCATTAAGAGCCAGCATTGTATATGTAGAGAAGTGCATCTCGTTAACCTTCTGTCCAGTTACAAATCGCTGCTGTCAGATGATCGTTTTCTTGTGTGGAATTCTACTACAGATCTAGCATTATGTCAATCTGGGCTCTGCTTCATTTCTTTTCTGACAAGTGCCATAAAAACTACACTTGTCAAAATATGTAGGTTTAATTGAATTAATTGAGGGTAAAACTTTTAAATTTTGATTTATTTGATTCCTTCCTTCCTTCTTTCAAGGTGATTGTAACGACACAAAAATGACATTGTTGCTGCAAAATTATTCGTCAGCAGCTTTAAACAAGCTAATGAGAACTTCTGCGTTTAATTTTTCTGGGCAGTTCCTATAACTCAGAGGCCACTTCCTAAGTAATTACTATCTTCACTGTGATTTAAATTGCTTTCTTAGTGAAAAGGAATATTGCCAAAGATGGAAGATATGGAGATGGAGACTCTGTGTATTATAATGTGAGTCGGGACTCAATTGGTAACATAATAGGGATTGAAATTTTAAAAAAGTAAAAGACAGAGTCACAGTTAAAATCCCTGAGCAGCTGGGTGTGCAGCTGTAGGCCACTAAGACCTAGGAGAGTCTGGGTTACTACATAAAATATAAAGCACAACATAAATCCTGAATGTTAGTGATTCTGTGTGACACACATCACAGCTTGGGCGACTGGGTGAATAAACCAATAAATATTTAAGCCTCTTATACAGACAGAAACAAGTGACAAAACATTTATTAGCTTAAACCTTGGGTCTTTGTCACCTTGTCTGCAAGTTTTTAAAAAGATCATTTGTTAAGTTTCATACACTCAGGCTGAAGATAGAGGAAACATATCATTTTTGCTCTTGACAAAATGGAGAAACTTAAAACGATGTCTAATGGCTTAAAACGATTCTGAATTATAGGCTGCTAATTATTTTTCATTTATTGTAAATACCTCTTTTTTTATATATATAAATAATATGTCTTGGCTGTTCAATAAACATACAGCTGTAGTAGTTAGCAGCTAGCTTAGCTGTTGCTGGAGGCAGTAGCTATAACTTAGTTATGTTGAGTCGATAATGGTGTGATCTGACAGCGAATTTAACTTCATATTTAGATCAATATTTCTTTCACAAAAAGTTATACTGAATAGTTTAGCAAAACTTGAAACAAACATAATATGATAACAAGTTGATCAGATTACACCAGTTAACCCTTTTTTTATTCCAATACACTGCATACATTTTTGCCTAATAAAGTTGTACCAGAAAAAAAATGGAAATAAAGGATCCATTTCATCATAAACAAGCAAAAAAAAAAAAAAAACCCACTGAAGCTACACTAATTTGAATATGATTTCTATGTGAACTAGCATTGTAGCTAAGAGCTAGCCGGATACGAATTACATACTGCAAGCCAGACTTTACAGTAAAGAGGAACAGTATGAGGAACATTTCAAATTGTTATTACCAAATCTGGACTTCCAAAGTCTAACTAAGCAAATCAACCAATAATAATATAAATAGACTTTAGATGATAGCCTCCAGTGCAATGGTACCTCAGTTGTCATGTTGCATCCTGGTTGTTTACACATGTAAGGCCAGTATTATCAAAGTGCTCCCAAAAGATTAATTAACATTTTACATGGCTTGCCTGACATTTCACTAACCATTTTTGCAGAGGCACAAATTGTAACCTTGTTGAGCTAAACACAACCAAAATAAGACGCACTTTCATACTGTCCCCATCATGTCCTATTATATAGCTTACACACTAAAGCATGTTGTGCTTTACGTTACAATTTTAAAGCCATTTTTGTTTTCTCCCCTCCTTTTTAAAGCTCAGCCACTCATCTTTCTTGTCATTGTCATCTTCAAGCTGCTGGAGCCCCAGTTAAAATGCAGCATGATCATGCTTGCCTCTTTCCCCCTGGACTCAAACAGTCCTGCTCATGTTGATCACCTTAGCAGCCAGTTGACGCTGTCCTGTCAGACTGATGCATGTGCTGGCATGCATGTTTGTGGTAAAAGACTCTCAATCTTAATGGAGGGTGAAATTAGACAGCTAACATGTTTCTGTTTCTGTCGGTGGTGGTGTGCACCATCAATTCCTTAAATTTGTCTATTGATTTCTATAAAAACATAACTCTGACTCTAGTGAAGGACATGCAAGTGATTTTTCATTTCAGGACTGATAGTGCCATTTTTCTTGAACTGTTGAGCCCAGTTTCATGGTTAATTGAAACAGACATTTCTGTGCAACCAGCTTGCACAGAAAGGGTCTGACTGCAAATGGGAGGAATTTATTGTAATCTTCTAACTTTCTCTCCTGATGGGAAAGCATGGGAATGTGGTATTTAGCACTGTCATCTTCCAGCAAAGGTTTCTAATATGAATCTTTCTTTCCTGTTTGTGCTTTACTGTTTTACGCATCATGAGGGTTGGTTTGCTGCTCCTGAGGTGATGATAAAGAGGGGGAGGAGGTGTAGGGGTAGAAAGATGGATGTACCAGCCCACACCTAAAAAGCTTGATGTTTTTTTCCCAGGAGAATAACTGATGCTGCATTAGTTTTGGTTCAGAATGAAGAGTGCAAGGCTACTACAGTAATCAGTCAGTGACAGATTCATAGTCACTTACTTGACCATCAGGCTTGTTTGGTACAGAGATGAAGAACTATGAGCTGTTAGAAGGGAGGTCAGATTTTATACTCAAAATAGACAATTGTTGCATGTTTCTATTCTTCTTGTGCATTTTACAAAAGTTAAACAGACACGTGAGATAATTCTATATTTCAGTTTCTGTTTAGGAACACAACAGTGGGAGTAATACATAAAAAATCTGAGATTTTTTGGTCCAAACACTTCACCAGTGAGGTTTAGAATAGGGGAGGGGACTTTGATCAAATCTACTCAAAAACATTCCTGTTAAATAACAGAAAATACCATTTTTGTATAAGACTACGCTGTAAGAAAGCCTCAATGTGGCTGCAGAAGCTTGGCATTTTATGTGAGAGCTAAACCCAGAATCCACTGTGGCTTTGAAATCTCCCTGTGTTGGGACTTTCAAGTGTGACAAGCACTCCCCACCGTCAATGCCATGCTTCTGGGAAAGTTGCCATCAGTGTTGGGCTGTTCCGCATCTCCAGGGTTCATTGATCAAACTTAGGGGGTCCATGGCACTGACACAGCTTGGCTAGCCTCTCCCCCTTCTCTGGAAAAAAATATATTTAAATTCCTTACTTAATTCGAACTGCATAATCCAAGAGTACTTAGTAGGTTATATATTATGTTTAGGCATTCAAAGACCTTAAACTACGATTTTGTTTACAGCAAGAGAAAGGAAGGGTATATGTTACCCAAGGTTTTCTATCCTTGGCCAAAAGCCAAAAAGTACTTTCTGTGGAGGACTTAAAAAATGTATTTATTTATTTATCTACCTTAAAAAAGGGGTTAACCGTATAGTAATTAGGGGTCAATTTGGTAAATGTCTATTTTGGAGCCATAATACAGGTACAAGGCTGTAGTGTTGGGAAAGTTTACCCTAGAGAGTTAATCTGAGAAGGGAAGACGGAGACAGAAAGTCTGTTGACATAAAGACGGTAATGTGAAGGACAGAGAAAATTGCTTACTGCTCTGTATTACTGAACTTTACAAAGATGACCTTGTGAAAGTCTGCTTGAAGCTCTTGTGTGCTGTGATTCATTCTTTTCTCCATGTGGACTTGCTGTTTTGTAATAAAATACAACATCCCCAGTGGTTCCTGAGTGACTGGCATTGTAAATAAATTGGTTGGTAACAGAACCAGGTAATAATTTTCAGTGTAGGGACATGACACATTTAGGGGCCCTCCACACTTGCTTCTCCATACAGTAGCTGAGTTTAAGTCCAAATCTGATAAGTGTGGATAAGTGTGAATGTTGAGGACGATAAATCTGGGACCAGTCTGACCTGTGCATTCTGGGATTGGGCAGTAACTTATCTGTTACATGACTTCATAACTTCCTGACATTTCACTCTTGGCATTTCAGCAGTGTGAATATATTTTAAAGTGTGCCATAAAGAAAGCTGCTGATGACAGAAAGCACTGCAGACTCACAGCAAGGCAATAAGCTTTCCGTTTCCATAGATTCTTTGAAACATCTTAAAGAAAAACAAGATTTTCTCATATTGTTGTGGAATTGTGAAAAAGTTGGGGAAAGTTTCAAAATGCTCCTGCTGAACTTCTCTTACTCACAAACTCAGTTTAGTCAAACAGTTGTGGAGATATCACAAGCTTAGTTTTCTTTTTTTTTTCCTTTTGATGGGAATTGACTCTATTGAGTCGTTTATATCGAGTTAGCTTGTGTTGAGCTAAAACAAATCTCTTTTTTAGCATTCTGCACAACTGTATCTTTGTTATAGTCATTGAAAATTATTTTTTATTATTTTAATACACATAGACTATAATTCCAGTCAAATATTTTAATGCGCATGTGCTTCTGAGTTTTAATAAAAGTGGATATAGCACTCAAGGCCGTAAATTTGAACCGTCTCTTTGTTTCCTTGACCAAAAAAAAAATATGTTAAGATATATAACGCATATCGTTGTTAAGGAAAAAATCATCAAAATAAGAAAATTGGTTCATATTGCCCAGCCCTACTGTTCACCATTACATTTAATAGGAAATTGTGTCCAAACTTTTGACCAGTTCAGTATGCTTGAGAAGAACTACTGTGAAACTCACACTCCTACCAAACTCTAATGTGTCAAGAGAGGGTGAAAAGTAGGTTGCAAAACAACACCACGTCTAAAAGCCATTTCCAGACAACCCAAGTTGTGGATTATCACAGAGGAGGTAAAACCAATAGGAGAGCTGTCAGAGTCAAGGAAAAGCCCTGAGGTTCTTCAACATCGAGTCAGTGTTACTCTGAGTTGTGTGCCTGCAGACAGTATCCCCTGACTTCATATCACATCGTCTTGGAGAAACCAGTGCCAGGATAGAACCGCCAGAGGCTTCACAGGTAGAAAAGACAGGATACATTACTGAGACACACTTTGGAGCCTTGGAAATACTGCACATAACAGAGGTAAATGCCTGATGCCGCTGTTAATCTTTTCCTTTTGGTTTGAGTTTGTCTAAGAAGTGAGCGGACCAAATTTGTCAAGAGCAAAAGATCATCATGAGGTAATGACACACCTTACGCAGCAATTTCAGCAATCCTCTGTCTGCCACTAAAATATCTCAAGTGCAATTCCGTCCTTGGACACAAAAGATAAAGACTTTAGTTTGACAAGGAAAATAATTGCAGCATTAGCATGCCAACTCTGTCTGGCAGACACAACAGCTCAATAAGAATTCTCTTTGGTTCGGTGCCAAATGTCACCATATTTGGCAGCAACATGAGATTAAACCTGTTACTCTTATTGGCTTTCCATCATCATCTGACCAGGCAAAAAGGTACAAAGATGTCAATAAAAGCATAAAAATGATCAACATCATAATTCTACTTCCAATGGAAGATTCAGTGTAAGCTACTTCTTACTGTTGCACCAGGTTGCACCAAAAGGATAAAGGAGAAAAATGTAATAAAACTGAACATAGCCATTAAGAAGAAAAATCATCCACATATTCTTTGAGGGCCACTAAATGTGTGTTTTGTACAGACTTGTCCCATAGCAGCATGACTAACAGTGTAGGGATGCATAAAGTTACCCCTGACTCTTTTATAGTCTATAAAGACACTAGAGTTGGGTTGTTTCTACCTCTAATCAATCTACTTTACTGTGTTTATGACCCTGTCAGCTGGTGAACTGGTCACCGCCCAGACACGAACCTCTAGGAACTCGCCGGAGACAGCTGTATCTTCTGATCTTGGAAAATGACCTTGACAAACAGGTTTGTTTTTGTACAGAAATACTTTCAAGAATCTCTGCTTTCTGTTGTGTGTGTGATGGCTGACGTTATTTCATGTTAATTATCATCAATCTTGATGGCCGAAAAACTGATGCATACATAGACAGTAACCCAGGGTTTCTGGATCACTGTGAACATGCTGACACAACATGTTCTGAGATGCAGACAACATGTTCTGAGGGCAAACTCAAGACCTTGGAATCTAAATAACTTGCTGGATGTACTGCTGTCTTATTCAGGCATGAAGGTAAAAGTTACAAAACCAAATCAGTAATATTTATATATCTGACTCATGTGTTGCTTTATTCTAGTTTTGTATGAGAGTTTTGTGTGTTTTTAATGTCACTTATTGTATTGTTATAGTCTCACCTCCGGCCCTTCTGTTTGCTTGCATACTTATTGTTAGGCAAAGAAACAGCACAAGGGAGACAGATGCAAAGTTAACATGATGCCACCTTGAGTAGTCAGTGTGGTACAGCAGTCAGAGCACCTTCAGTTTTCAGAAGCAGGTTTCCTGGGGGGATGCACTAAAGCTGTGTGTAAGTTGGATCAGAAGAGTTGGACTCAACATTTCGAAGTTTCATCATGGCTTGTGTGTTGACTATCCTGTGGATTTTCATATTGCAACAGTTGTGCGTCTGACAGTTCGTGACTAGACTTTCTTATCCACAGAAAACTTCACAGAACCCACATTGTAATGGTGATGATAAAAACAGATAATGTTGATACCAACTTCTGACATTAAATTACTAACAAATACTTAAGTGAAATTGAAATGTGTCCAAGCCTCAAATCAGTCTGTTCACCTAACTCTTCTTAAGAAATTTCCTGATGTGACCCTTTTAAGCAAAACATATTTAAGAGAAACTAATGGAAAAGAAAAAAAGTTATTCTGACCACCGTTGCCTAAGTTATCCAGGGATCAGAAAAGATGTTTGATGACAAACAAAAGCCACAACATGTGCAGGCAAGGCGGAGGGGTGCCATGGAAAAAAAGGGTCGGCAAAAAAAACATCTGTAGGAAATTCAGCATTCTTTATGGCTCAGCTATTCATGATAACAGTGGATGCCGTGGAGCGTGGGCACTGATGCCTGTAAACATGTGCATGACTGTGTCAGCTGTTCTGATTATTGGAGGCAAAGTGAACATAAGCAATGGAAGAAAAGGGCTTAACAGTGAAAAAGTCCAGGCATAGAATAAAGTCGATAAACAGAATATTACTGGGAAGAAAACTATTTTTAAGCTTTCTCCACAATGAAAGATATGAATCCCTAAAATTTAAGTTTAATTTCTCAAATAGCAAAACACATTCTGTACTGAAGAAATTCAACATCTCACATGTATAGAATCAAGAAAATCATTTGAGTTCCCCAAACTCAACATGTAGCTAATAAGCAGCTGCCATTTCAGCAGATAATCAGTGACCATTAGAACAATGGGCTCACTGCAATGCTGCTCCATAAAGACAACCAAACATACAGGGTCAAATTATCACCGTTCACGTTGCAATCCGCTTCAACACTGTGATCCCGGTGGGACAGTCAGGGTGTCAGGGCTTTAGTGCTTTTCATTCCCACCTGTCAGGGTGATTGCAGCCTTATATAAAGCCCAACGTGTCTCCTGTCGTGTCTCGGCAAGAGCCTGTCATTGCAAATCTGCCATCAGACACAAACACCCCGGGGGGAGGCATGAAACTCGACGCCAACTGCACAAAACAAGATGATTTACCGTACCTGCATGCATGGACTGTATGTTACACAGATAAAGCCAAAGGCTGCAAGCATGTTCAGACAACACCTATGCATGAAAAGTTACTTCAAAACACAAGTTTATAACAATGATGTTAGGCAACTTCCACAACTACCATAGAAGAATCTATATGTATTTATATTATTTTAAATGCATTGTCCAATGTAACATTACAACACAACAATTCGTGAGAAGTAATTATTCAGAAACTATGCTATTGTTTTAAAAAATGAAAAAGCTCTAGATTCTCCGATCAGCTTTAAAGATTAGGGTTAAATGACTGATCTAAGTTATTTCACAATAAATCGGGAGTGGGAAAATTGAATCAAAAAATTGCATATTGGGATATTTTATTTCACAATTATAAAATTGATTTTTTTTGTTAAGAAACAGAATATCAGGAATTTTATTTCCAAATTATAAAATCTTTTTCAATCTATTATCAAATAAATTAAAAAATGTTTTATATATTTTTTAAATGATTTCATTTTTATTATTTTTATTTATCTTTTAAAAAAAACTAGCAAAAAAGAAAATTCTGTATACTTTTTGGTTTTTCTCCACAAAAAACTGCAATATCCAATAATCCCAAGAATTGCAATTTAAATTGAACTGGCACCCAAAAAATTGCAAAGGAATAAAACCGTGAGGTTTATTCCCCACAAACAAGTATCTTGATCTCATCACTTCTGTGATCATATATATTAGGTGAGATGCACCAATACTGATACCAGTATCGGGTATCATTCTCATAATAAGTAGAAGTACTCCTATTAATAAGTGCTCCAAGGCTACATAACCTGATCCCATTGTGACAAAACTCAGGCTGTCAAAATGTACTTCATATTTATATCATGGGGTGGGGTGTTCATCTAAAAATCTGAATTTGGCATCTCAGTGAGATACAGTAAGCTGATTTTCAGCTTACAGGTGCCTTGTCACAGCTATAAAACATCACCCAGCAAAACCACTTTATTCTCCTCATTCATGAAGATTCTGACAGATTTCAAGCTTCACATTTAAGATGTCTGCAGGAAGACCCTTTGCAACAATTAACCACTCACTCGTCACATCTGGTGCAATCTCCTTACTAATGAGCTTTAATTGAATTTAATAATACCCATATACTCGGCATTGGTGAGTACTCAAATATAAATATTTGCACTAGGTTTGAAAAAAAAAAATGGTATTGGTGCATCCAGGCAGTGTCTGAGAATGATGGCTGGGTTATTATCAGGAAAAGGCTGGTAATTTTTAAAGAGGATTTAATCAAAAACTGGACATTGCTCTGTATAACTTCAGCCTTAGTTACCATGGTAATCTGCAGGAGCCACGTTAAAAGAAAAGGCCTTTTCCTAACACTGAAAACTCTGACTTTAGGATCAAAACACTTTGCTAAGTCAGCAATCTTACAAAACGATTTGGAGCCAAATATTTCCAGAGGGAGTTAGTGGATACTAAAAATGGAGGTAAAAAGACAGAACTTTGGAAATATGCTGAAAAAAAAGAAAATCTAATGCAAAATGAAATGCTTCTACTGTAACAAAGCAGTCATAGTTAAATCCCAAATTCAAACTGGAAGCTCAGAAACTGCCCAGTTTTACCTTGAAAAATCCCACTGAATGCTGTGTCTGTTGTTTTTATTGCCAAAAGGGTATAATGCCTGGTATCTTGCTTTTTCAGACTCTGTGCTGGTGGGTTGGTGGATTTTGTTTGCTTCGTCTATGGGAGGCATGCAGACTTGAAATAAACAAACATTTACAGCAACTCAAACCAATGCAGCAGGGATTTAAACTGAGCTTAATGTTTTCACTTAAGCTGTTACAGTCAAACGAAAAAAGTCTGATTTCCCTTATCAAGAGTTAGCTGTGAGATTAGAGCTGTTTTAATGATGCACTTTGTCATCACACTGACAGTAAACATACAGTCTTCTGGTCAAGCATATTCATATTTACTGAAATCTGGGATGTGTTTATGTGTTTTTTTTATAATTTAAAAGCCCCAACAAAGTGTTTTCTCTCTAAAGAATGACTAATTTTACGAGTCCCCGCTGACCCGAACGGTTCTTACAGCACCCCCTGGCTTTTCTCCGTCTTCGGTTTTCTGCTGTAAACAAAGATTTACTGTTGAATGTTCTGATTCTCTACTGATCCCTGCCAATGCCAAGATGAAAACACAAAGAGAAGTTTGCCATAACCTCCAAACATGTTGATTAAATGCAGGAAGCAGAACTGCTGCTTTGCATATTTATTCCTACAGTATACCAACACACAACAGAAGCGCACATGTAGCATGAGTTATCATCATTATTTTTGACTGACAGTTTTGTGATGAAACACAAAACTAATTTGAAGCTTTTAGATCGATTCACTACATTTAGAGGACTAAAATGATTGCAGTGCAACGGTTTTTCCACAAACTACTTTTCGAGTCTCAACAGAAGCTGCAAAATACGGAGCGATTATGAGTGTTTGCTGATTGATTATAAGAATCCTTTCCCTCTGTCTGCACTCTCATGTTTTTATTTGTCTAGTGGCATATGTCCAAGCTCTGTTGGAGAGCGCTTTATTTGGCCACGGGGTGACACCACAGTGTTAATGTGTTTGCCTTCGTCTCGCCCGGACACAGAGTTGAATTTAGCCAGTGGGCTGCAGAGGCAGCGAGTCAGGCAGAGGTCTTTTCTTACTGCAAATAAAAGGTCAGGGTTCAAGTTGAGGAAGAGCGATCATGTTGTCTGAATAAAAAGAACGCATACAGTGGTGTTATAGACGACTCTTCTGTGGAAGAACTTTAGTGGAAGTGAGAATGAAACAAGGAACAATTTTGTTCCCTTTCATTTATTGCTCAATTATTTTTGCCCTTTGTGCACTCCGATCCAACACTGTGCCGCCGATCATCTGAAAATGTGCACCATTATGTCTTTTTATCCGAACGACCTTCGGTCAATGCAATTTTAGTACAATATCGATTCATATCCTCTTTTCTCATCGGGTTATCTGCGCGTTATTGATTTCAAGGCTCTTTGTCCGCTCGGCTGGCGGCAGGTGAAGGATAGGCTTCGCCGCTGATCTGAGATGACTGTATGACACAGCTCAAGACTACAGAGACTGTTACTCAGCTCACACGCATAAAAGTAGGGCAGGAAGAGAGATCATCATAAGGAATTGGGTGGGGGACAGAACAGCAGATAAAACAGATGGGAGGAGTGACTCTTTAAATATTTCATGTAATCTTTGGGTTGTTAAAAATACATCCACATTGAGTTTTTCCTTATATTCCTGTATTCAAACAGGCAGCAGAAACATTAAAGTGCTGTGGTGGATTAAAAATGACAAACCCGTTTTCATAAAAAAGCCATAAACAAGCAGCAGCAGGAGATCCCGACTGCACCGAGACAGAGGCAACGTTCCCTTTCAGTGGTTTACGCAGAAAAAATACATAACAGGAGCAAGAGTTTTTAAATTTGGTGTCTCAGTAATATCTGAACACAGCTAAAGGGTAACAGATTAAGCAAACAGATCCTGGCTTACATGGTGCGTATTAAGATTTAAATGCACACAGGTCCATTACCACAACTGCTCGCTGTGGAGTAAACTAGCCTCAGGATACTTTAACCTCCTTTTGTTGTAATTTATCAGTAGCTGATGATGTGATATGTGTGTCCCATATCACACACACAGAAGGAGAGGTCATCCATTGTGATGTCCTCTTATCTCAGCACTTAATACTTTTACACTGTGACCCAAATTAGAACAAGACGTCCAGGCTCACCAACAGAAAACCATTTAGATTACAACAACACATACAGATAGGAACAAAAACGTATCTTTTATCACACTGGACATTTTTACATACCAGAAACATTTATTGTAGAACAGCAGCTACACATGCAGAGCTAACCTTCATCTTTATGACTGCATGTGTGAAATTCTGCAAAGAGTGGTCCTAAAATAACCCACACGCTCCATATATTTGCACATAATACACAATCAGTCTTGCAGCCAGCAGACGCGGATGCTTGCTGTGAACGAACTGCTCAGTGTGCTTCAGAAAGAGGAAGGACTCTTGTACATTAGCAGTCAAAAATTTTGAACACTTCCCCAATAGATTTAATAGGAAATTGTGTCCAAACTTTAGTCAAAAATTATACCAAAACACACAAATAAAACAAGCAAATATTCTGTTCTTTGAAAAAGTCCTGTACTTGTTCAGTTTTAATTGTCTACAAAGAGGATGTTTGAATTAAAAACAGTCAGGGCTGGACTGGCCATAGGGCATACCGGGCACTTTCCCGGTGGGCCGATGGTGATTCTGGACCGGGCCGAAGGATTTTTTTATTTTTTTGAAGTGGAGGAAGAGTTCCTACACATCTTACTAATGTTACTAGTATTGGTGCACAAAACTAATAGATCGATCATTGGCCCATAAGCCATGATTGGCTCTTGGCATGACCAATTACAGCCGAGGGCCGCCCACCCGTTTTGGGCCGCTGCAGTCAATCAATTATACACGGTCACGAAGAGAGGTTCATCAGATGGAGAACGCCAAAAAACGGAAAGGAGGGGCAGAAAAAGAGACAAGCGCTTCGGGCAGATGCTGCCAAATGTGTTAAGATTACAAAAATGTTTGTTGGTGGCCGGCGAGGAGTTCCCTCTTCAACATCTATTCTACATCCAAAGCAGTCCCAGCCAGGCCATGATGGTGGAAGTGGCCGGCAGGTGGATGAGGGGAAGAGGGGGCAGGATGGAAGACCCGCGGCGCCGGCGACTGGCCGTGCAAGTGGAGAGAAAACTGCACTTCAGGTAAGAAATTAACTCTACCTGGTCAGTTTAGATAAAGTTTATTTGGTGTTGCATATTTTCTTTGTGCTTTCTACTCTTGAGCCACTAGTTACAAGCAGGCTAAAGCTAATTTTACATGCTAGCTAGTGGGCTTTTCAACCAGTGTGCAGTTTTTTGTTCGATGCTACACTTATTGTGATTTTAATGCATCCATAAGGTAGCTAGCTATAGTCTTAAATAGATAAATATTTCCTTGATTTACTTATTGGCATATAAACACACACTGAGAAAGATAAAGTTCAACAGAGCAAAAATGTTGTCCTGGTAAATTATGAGAATATATTCATCGCACCCTCTCTGCACGGGCAGATACAATTCGTATTGAATTAAATTAACAGTGCCAGGAGATGTAAAGCTGCAAAAAACTTAAAAGTCGCTTTGGGTT
The DNA here is from genome assembly GCA_036024015.1 of Craterocephalus amniculus. Lineage (NCBI taxonomy): Eukaryota > Metazoa > Chordata > Actinopteri > Atheriniformes > Atherinidae > Craterocephalus > Craterocephalus amniculus. The sequence goes on from JAVQJG010228372.1 coordinate 18,685, forward strand.
TAAAGTTACTATTTTAAAGTATTTGTCTTTATTCTAGATATGCTGTGTTTTAATCTTTTAATTACTAACAACACGATTCATTATCACACTTGCATGTTTCTGTTTAATTTTTTTAATGAAATATTTTTGAGGGAGTTAATTTATCTGGTAAAATGTGGCATGCATTCAGATTTAATAGAGATAATAGCATCAGTCATTGTATAATTTCTTTACATTTTTTTTGTTGTTTATCATCAAACATAATATTACAGATTATTGTAAAACAGGTTTTTGTGACTTAGTTATCTGTGAACAGAACAGAACACCATAATCTTAACAAAACAAATCTTTCTTTCTCTGTTTTCTCCACTATTTAAAGGGTTCCATGTTTGAGGAAATATT